>VMDR010031489.1:0-12025 GCA_007922815.1 Macrotus californicus | reverse complement strand
CCCGCGCGAGTCCTCTTCGCCCGTCTCGCCCCTCCTACCGGTCTGGATGAAAGTTTCTCCTTTAGTTCCTTGGTTGTTGGACTTCCATACAGTTCGATTTTCTGTCAGTTCTGGTTGTTTTTTGTTTTAAAATTTGTTGTTGTCCTTCTTTTGGTTGTACGAGGAGGCACAGTGTGTCTACCTACGCCTCCATCTTGGCTCCAAGATCTACCAACTACTTTTTTAAAAACTAAAATCTAAGGCCACTTTTCAATCTTATCTGAAGTCTCAGCAACATCTAACCATGTTGACTACTCTAGCCTTAAAACACTATCTTTTCTTAGCTTCCATCCTGGCAAACCCTCTCAGCTCTCTAGTCATTCCCTCTCAGTCATCTCTGTGGCCTTCTCTTCCTATGCCCACCTTTACATATTACAGTTTCTCAGAGTTCATTCATAATTCCACTCCCTTTGGGGGATCCAACTCCGTATCTCTTCATATGCAATTACCATCTATACATAGCAACTCTCAGATCTGTATTTTCTGCCCCTTATTTTCTCCTGGAATTTCTCAGCAAATGCAGATATACAGTACCCTATTAAACACCTACACCCGTGTGTCAAACAAGCACTTCAAATTCAACGTAATCCGAACATACGCTTATAATCATCCTGCATAACACCATCCCTCCTAAGAGCTGTAACTCAGTGAGGAGCCCCACTGGTTAAGATCAATCCACTTAATTGGTCAAAATAGCCCTATCCCTCTCACCGAATCTCATTGCTTGTTATCTCCTTAAAGTGGGTCTTACTACTTTGTCCCATCCTCAATATTCCAATAATTCTTACCACAATCAACTCTTTTGCCTACCATACTAGGTTTCTGTGTCTCTAATTATGCTCCCAACTTTCTAGTTCATTTGACATTGCCGTCAGAGTGATCCCTCTAAAATACAAGTGTGATCACATTACTCTCTTACTGAAAGCCTTTAGTGGAGTCACTGTTGCCCTCCTGTGAAAGTTCAAATTCTCTAACATGGCTTGTATGACCATTTACTGTCTGGTCCTATCTCTCAACACTTCGCTGTCCTCTTCCCTAGACTTTTCTACCTCTAACTCCTAGGAAAGACTGTTTCTTTTGTCTTTCATCAATCTGGACCAGTACCCATCCCCTTGATCTGGCTAATATCTGGACATCATTCATGTCTCAGTTTATCTACTTCCTCTGGAAAGCTTTCCCTGATCCTTTCCCTCCAGATTATTGCCCCTCTTACGATTTCTTAGCACCTCACATTTAACCCTTAGCACTGTACTTACCCTCCCATCATAGTGCATTTGTCTGTCTCTCTCACTAAAATAAAAACCTGTTATCTTTGTTTCACTAGCATCTTATCTACTATCTGATGCACAGAATTATTGAATAAATATTTGTTAAATGACTAACCAAGTCGTCAGACTTTCCTTTGATAATTTTGATATTATATAAATAACCACCTGAATAATAGTCATGTCTTCACTACATAAAAGTAAGAATTATAGCTAAAAGTACAAGAGTCAAAGATCCCAGACAGTACATTCAAAAGATATAAATGACAATAATTTCAAGAATTCCCAGTTTTTAAATATTACTCTTATAAGATTACTGTGTACAGTATCATTAATGAAAAATGGAAAAATAACAGAGAATTAAACAAGACGAGACTAGGAAAGCGGACAGGGCTAGGCTACATATTAGCAAAATGACTCCCTGAACATCAGCAAGACCATGTGTTTCAAACTTTTGTCTCAGCAAATAAATCACTAGAAGTCAAGCAATCTTCCAAAATAAATGAAACAGAGTCAAAATCTAAAGTGTTAAATTTAATGTTTTCACAGAGCGATTTCTCAGGTAACAAGACATGATAATACTTTTACTGTTCTCCTTTATAAAGCTAATGAAAGCAATTTTGTTTTTAACTTATCTGAAGTATCTTCATTACATCATCCATACAAAAAAAGATCATGCCCTGACTGGTGTGGCTCAATTGGTTGGGCCTCGTCCCACAAAATGAAAGGTCACTGGTTAGATTCCCAGTCGGGGCACATGCCTGGGTTGCAGGTCCAGTCACCAGTGGAGGCATGTATAAGAGGCAACAGATCAATGTTTCTCTCTCACATCAATGTTTCTCTCCCTGTCTTTCTCCCTCCCTTCCTCTTGCTCTAAAAATAAATATTTTTTTTAAAAAGATTGTAATAGCTCGGTACAAATTTTGATTCTACTAATGTGATTCAACAGATTTAAATAGTGAACACTGCTATTATGATACTGTTTCTTTATTCTAGGTTCAAATACTCTCAAATCCAAGTGTAACTTCAAACACTCATTTAAAAATGTTAAATTATTGTATTCTGAATACTTCCAAGTCATTCAGTGTAACTTCCTTCAATTTTGAAAAATTTTCAGTTATATTTTACATATTTAAAACATCCAAAATCAAAACTATTTTTTGAAATTTACTCAAACAGATAGAACACTTATTAATGATGCCATTGTGTGCCCATCAAGAAGGAGGAGGAACAGGAAAATTCAAGAGTAAAGGCCCACTACAAAACTAATCAAGAAAGACAAAAGGAAGCAATTAAAATAGAAGACAAAGCCCTGTCAACTTGCAGCATATGGATGGGAAATAATAATCAAAGAATAATTGCATCTAACAAAATATATAGTCACAGAGTATAAATACCTATTATATGATACAGCTACTTAAGAGAACAACCTACCATAAACACAGTCTTGAATGCTTAAAATGATTTCAAATTTTAATTTAATTCAGAAAATTACATGAAATCTGAAAAATAACATCTACAGATGGAAGTCTAGTACTGTGTGTTTTACCTCTGGGAGTTGCAGGCTGCACCATGATTCTATTCTTACATTATAAATCTGTTGTGTGGGGAGCGGGGGAGGAATAACTGTGTTACCAAAAAAAAAAAAGAAAAGGATAGAACAAACTGTTGTAAGAACATGTAGTTTTTTAATGTGTCTTAATCCTTTACAAGTAACATTAATCTTTAAAGTTTCTTTTTTATATAAATAGACTCAGCTATAATTAAAACACTGAATGCCCCTCGTGCTTCATAATACAAGAATGATCCGGAGAAGTCACTGATACTTAAACCCCTAACATCATAAGAAAAATGAGGGATTCTTTTGTATTTTTCCTCCCTCATCATAAACCAAAGCACCAATGCAAACCACTACATGAAGGAAGAAGAGAAGAGGGACTGCTGGGACAGCAGCTGTGCTGAAGCTCGGCAAGGACATGCGTTGGCAGGTTTGCGAGGGGACGGCTGTGACACAATGTGCCCAGAGCTAGTCTGATCCCTCTATTTTTTTGAAAAAATTCTGTACTTGATGTTTTGACTTTTAGGTAACTATATCCTTCCCTACCATAGGATATTTTTGCTTGAGGCCTTATATTAATTAGTCTTTGTATGTTGCTACTAGGGGGCTAGGAGGAGAGGGCTGTTACTTTCTGACATGAAGAAAAACATGGCAAAGATCACCTCAGAAATAAGTATGTGTTTTAAATATACCTTTACCTATGTACTTTACTTTGCTTTAAAGCAATACTTTTTTCATTTAGAATTAAACTCAACTAAAAGTACTTTGAGAAGGTGTAAATGAACTTTGAAGAGATGAAAGCAGGAGTCCACATAGCAGGCTTAAACTTAGATGAAAGAATTCATGTATATCTACACTAGACAAGGAATGAAAAATGGACAAATAACTGGAAATCTAGATAGGCTCTGGTATGGGATACATAGGAAGCAAAGAGTTGACAAAGTTCAAGCCTCAACTTTTTTTCCTATTTTTATATTTATAATTAATTTATTTCTCATAATTGACATACAGTAATATATTAGTTTCACATGTACAACATAGAGATTCAATATTAACAGACCTTACAAAGTGATAACCACAATAAGCCTGGTAACCATCTATCACGATCCACAGTTATTATGTTACTGACCCTATTCTCTATGCTGTACGTTGCATCCCCATGACTTATAATTGGACATCTGTATTTCTTATTTTTTGTGCTTCTATTTTTTTTCAGTGAAGTAAGAACTAAGGTCTTCTGGCAAAAGTGAAAGAGGGGAAGGTTCCTTCAACAAAGTTGTGTCAAGGTTGATCAAACTAAGGTCCATGGGCCAAACATTCAAGCTAAAAAAATGTTTACATTTTTAAAGAGTCAGAAAATAAAGAAGAATATGTGACACAGACTTCATGTGGCCCACAAAGTCTAAAACATTGACTATCTCACCCTTTACAGAAAAGTCTGCCAATCATTGCTCTATGTAATAAAAGATGAGGAAAAGATGATGGGTTAGAAGATATAAATTTGCAAAAGTATCAATCTACATAACTGTATAATCTTTACTTCAGCAGCTTATTTTTTACCTCCAAAGGGGAAAAAAATAATAGAGGCACTTACAAGAATACATTTTCCAGAGCAGAGATTTTAAATGGAAACAATCTTAATTACATGACATGAAATATTACCAGCATATTACACTGTTAACATAAGAAATAAGGCAAAGAAAGTAAAACAAACATTTCAATAACTTTTAACAGCAGTAAAAGAAATGCCACAAAATAGTTCGTAACTAATTGCTAAAAGAAATTCCATAACGGTCCTGGCTGGGTAGCTCAGCGGGTTAGAGCACTGCACCCATAGGCTAAGGCTGCAGATTCACTCCCCAGCCAGGGCAGACACAAGCAGCAGCCAACGCAGGCATGAAGAAGTAGCCCAACAACCCAATGTTTCAGCCTCTCTCTGTCTCTCTCCTCTCCCCCAGCCCCCATACTCCCCACTTCTCTCTCTCTCTAAAATCAATCAATAATTTTTGTGAAAAGGAAATTCCATAACTAGTTTTTATAAAAATTTGAAGCTTCTACTCCCAACCTAACAAAATAATTTGTACAGGACTTACCCTAGCAACTAGAAAATGGGACAAAAAATTGATCAAACTCCTGTTTTCACAAATACTGGTCAATAGGAAGTACAAGACTGTGATCCCTGGAAAACAAATGAAGTGATTATTTAGGTTTGATGCCTAAATACACTTTCCCTTAGAAAGGAAACAAAAACCACATCAGAGCATAATGGTGTAGATGAGTTAAGGGGACAAATTTGAGTTAAGGGAGGCTGAAGCAGCTGGGAGTTAAGATAGGTCAAAATAACAGAAAAAAGTAAGTTAAGCAGATGAAAGTTCCAAACATTTCTATATAGAGTTCCTTGAGTCTTCAAAGAAATCTTAAATTATGAAGGCATATTGCACACCGAAAGAGGCCAGGCAAAGAACTACCAAAAAGCCTGCAAACAGGTCAACTCACAGAGCACATAGAGAAAGTCCTGCAACATATTCTAGATTGGAAAGCCAAAATGAAAGACACCACTGAACTCAGGGGCATTCAGTATAGATCTATGAAGAATTATGCCTAATGGCAGAGTTACACTCGTCTTAGAGTAAAGGTTCTTCTAAAGCTGTCTAATTATAGCTTCAAAATAAACCTTAAAAGGATCTCCTTGATTCACAAGTAACTTGACTGTCTGACAGAACAAAGTATAACTTTCATTAAAGGAAGACAATGAAATCTATTTATACCATTCAAACATAATAGCCAGTTTCAAATTAAAATTTATTAGAAATAACCAAGATGTAAAAAATGATGCATTAAGAGAAAAAGATCTTAAAGTATGTATTATAACTGTGTCCATAGGTTTAAAGAAAAATATAAGCACAATGAAGAGAGGAATGGACTCTATAAAAATTGATCAAATAAAAATTCTAGTCCTGGCTGGTGTGGCTCAGTTGGCTGGGTGTCATCTGGCCAACTGAAAGGTCTAGGTTGATTCCTAGTCAGGGCACATGACTGGGTTGCAGATTCAGTCCCTAGACGGGGCACATATGGAAGGCAGCCAACCTGTGTTCCTCTCTCACATCAGTGTTTCTCTCCTTGTCTTTCTCTCTCCCTTTCCCTCTCTCTAAATATCCAAAATAAAATTTAAAAATTCTACAGCTGAAAAATATAATATTTGAATTGAAAAATTCACTGGAAGGGCTCAACACAGATCAGACACTACAAGAGAAGAGACTGATGAACCTAGAGCAAAGAAGTATCCAAACTAAAATTTTAAAAAAGGAAAATAAAAATTAAAGAGCCTCACTGATACGTGGGACAATACTAAGAATCTAAAATGCATGTTATCAAAGTCCCACAGAAAAGATGTGAGAGAAAAAAAGTATGAGAAGAAAGAACAGATGAATTTTTTTCAAATTTGGGGAAAAAATGCAAAAACAAACAACAAAATAGCAGCAAAACCAACAATAAGGCAGATCCAAGAATATAAGTGAACCCTGTGCAAGGAAGGAAGGTGAACACAAAGAAAGCACACCAAGGCACATCATACTGAAACTGCAGAAACAATGAAACAAAAAGATAATCTAAAAGGGCAGGGAGAACAAATATACATCACAGAGCAAGGAACAAACTTAAGAATATTCACAGACTTCTTGTCAGAAACTACACATTCCAAAAAATTACAAATAATTTTTGATAAAAATGTCTATATTTCTGTACAAGTGAAAATAAGTAAAAAATAAAGACACATAAAACACATCTTTGGCAAAAGCACATAGAATTTGAAAGCCAACAGTCCAAAAAAACAAAAAACTCAAAGTTCTTCACATTGAAGGATCTCTGATATACACAAAGAAATTAAATGTCAGAAATTGTATGTGCATAAATATAAAATTTTTATCTTCAAAATTTATTTAAAAGATGATGCCTATTTAAAACAAAAACAGTAATGATCTATTATGATGTTTATAACAAGTAGAAGAAAATTCATTTCTTTATTTTTATTTTTTATTGATTTTAGAGAGAGAAAAAGAGAAACATCGATTTATTGTTCCACTTACTTATTTCCATTAAGTATAATGTTGGCTGTGAGTCTGACCTTTATTATGTTGAGGTATGATCTCGCTATTCCCACTTTGCTGAGAGTTTTTACCATAAATTGGTCCTAGATTTTGTCAAATGTTTTTTCTACACCAATTGATCACATGATTTTTATTCTTCAGACAGTCTCTTAAATAAATGGTGTTGGGAAAATTGGACAGATGTGTGCAAAAAAATGAAACTAGACCACCAACTTACACCATACACAAGAATAAATTCAAAATGGATTAAACACTGAAATGTAAGTTGCAAAAACATAAAAAATACTAGAAGAAAACACAAGCAGTAAAATTTCAAACTTTTAATAGCAATAGTTTTTATGATATATCTCCTCGGCAAGGAAAACAAAGGAAAAAATAAACAAATGAGACTACATAAAGCTAAATAATTTTTGCACAGCAAAAGAAATCATCAACAAAATAAAAAGCGAACCCAATGAATGGGAGAACATATTTGCCAATGATACATTCGATAAGGGGATAATTCCAAAATATAAAGAACTTACACAACTCAACACCAACAAGACAAACCCAATGAAGAAATGGGCAAAGGACCTAAACAGACACTTCTCCAAAGAAGACACCCAGATGGCCAACAGACGTAAGAAAAAATGCTCAACATCACCATGGCCGAAAGTCGTCCCATACACCAAGTGGTTGTGGGTTCGATTCCTAGTCAGGGTACATATCTACGTTGCAAGTTCAATCTCTGGTTGAGGCAGCATGTGTGCAGGAGGCATGTGAGGGATGTTTCAATTTCATATCAATGTCTCTGTCTCTCTCTCTCCCCATCTCTCTCCATAACCAGTGAAAACATATCCTCAGGTGAGGATTAAAAAAGTAATAGTAAAAATAAATAAATAACAATTTTCAAAAATGCTCAATGTCACTAATCATCAGAGACATGCAAACTAAAACCACAATGAGATATCATCCCATACCTGTCAGAAAGGCCATCATTAACAAATCAACAAACAAGTGCTGGTGAGGTTGTGGAGAAAAGGGAACACTCACGCACTGTTTGGTGGGAATGCAGACTGGTGCAGCCACTGTGGAAAACAGTGTGAAGGGTCCTAATCAAAACGAAACTGTCTTTTGACTCATTGATCCCACTTCTTGGAATATTATCCTAAGAATCCCAAAACACTCATTCTAAAGATGTACGCATCCCTATGTTCATTGCAGCATTATTTACAATGGCAAAGATCTGGAAACAGCCCAAGTACCCATCAGTAGGTGAGTGGACAAAAAAGCTGTGGTACATTTACATAATGGAATACTATGCAACCATAAAAGAGAAGAGAATCTTACCTTTTGCAACAGCATAGATGCACCTGGAGGTAATTATGCTAGAAGCCAGTCAGAGGAAGACAAATACCATATGATCTCACTTACATGTAGAATCTAATGAACAAAAGAAACTGACAAACAAAATAGAAACAGAGACATGGAAACAGACTGACAGCTGTCAGAGGTGCTAGGTGTTGGGGGCTGGATGAAAGAAGACAAAAGAATTAAGAAAAAACATATATCATACATAATACATAAGACACATAGACACAGACACGAGTGTGGTGACAGAGAGAGAGAAAGGGGGTGGTGGTAGGTGGAGGTGAGCAAATGGGGATGGAAAGAATCTCTGCTTTGGGGAACGGGTGCAAGATGCAGCGAGCAGATGGTATTTGGCTGAGTTGTACACTTAAAACTGTATGGCTTTGTGAACCAATGTCACCCCAATAAATTCAATTTAAAAAGTACAAGAAATGGAAGAGGGACAAAGGAAGTGATATATGAAGAATATAACACTATGGCCCTGACTGGTGTGTCTTGGTTGGTTGGAGGGTCATCCTGTAAGCTGAAAGTCTGCAGGTTTGATTCCCGGTCACAGTACATGCCTAGGTTGCAGGCTCTGTCCCTGGTCGGGTTGGGACACTTAGGAGACACGACCAGTTCATGTTTTCCTCTCACATCAATATTTCTCTCCCTTTCTCCTTCTCCTCCCATCTCTCTAAAATCAATACCTTCTGATGGGGATTTAAAAAAAAAGAATGTAACATTAAGTATGATATGGTCTATTACTTATAAACAGACTGTAATTAGTTAACCATCTATAGCATAAAACCTTAAACACACTAAAATTAGAAAACTAAAAGAGCCAATAAGTTGATATGCTATTTACTATTCCACTTTTATTATTATTCCATTTTACTTATTCATTACTAAATGTAGAAGCAATTATTACTCCATTTTTACTATTCAATTATGTCTGGAATAGTAAAACTTGATTAGTAAAGATTATTCATTCCAAAAGAAGGTAGAAAAGGTTGAAAAATTAAGATAGAATACATAAAAGAAACTAAACAAATGCCAAGTACAGGACTTAGCAAAACCATATGTAAAATTATCCAGTCATACCTTGGTACTCATCAGCTTCAAAACTCATCAAACCATGAATTCATTGCATTTTCACGAGTAAAACATGTTTCAGCACCTGGCACTTGCTCGCCACTTGCTAGCCTCTCTCACATTGAAACAGAGGTTGAGGTCAGTTTCACAGTAGCTCCAGAACTGGTCGGTACTTGTCAATTTCAGCACTCCTCACAAGTTCCAGAACGAATTAGTGACAAGTACCCAGGTCCCCCTGTATTAAGTGTAAATGCTCTGCATAAATGGATTCATAAAGGGAGAGACTGGGTTGTGTGGCTCTAGGGAGAGGACAAAGGGACAGGCGCCCATGTCCCTATAGGGAGTCGTTCTCCCACACCACCCCAAGATGCCATTTGTCCTGGGTCAAGTACTCCCCTCTATAAGGCAACAGCCTGTGGAGATGCACTAGCCCCTCTCTTCTGACACCCTATTGACCTTGCCCTGCCAAGCTCCTGACAAGAGGATGAATCAGCTAGCTGTGGCCAGCCTGGACACATACTGCAATCTTTTCTGAGGGACTCTCGAGGAGATCCATGCAGACTCAGGGAATGTCACAGACACACAGGAAGAGATTGAGCTTGTATGGCTTTCCTGCAAGACCCATTTTTCCCCATGTACCCAGACTAGCGCCACCATTTCTGTGCAGAGCCCTCCCTCCACACAGACAACTATTAATCTCTTTTAGCCCGATGAATTCTGCTGGCCTCACCCTGATGGCTTCGTAAAACCCCACCCCACCACAAAGCTCCGCAGGCCCCAGGCAGCTGGTAGTTGGCCTTGATGGACCCTGACACTTTTGCTCAGTAGCTTCAGAACAAGTACTGACACCAACCAAGTTTGAATCTGTAATGGTGAACCACTTACCCTACCTGGTAACTCAGGAAAAACTTGCCACATAAATCATGTTCTGCCAGAGGCTCTTTCAGTGGCAGAGACTAAGCAACAGCCAGCAGATGAAGCCTGATCATGAGGTGCCTTAGGCCATTTGCAACTTGTCCCAGACTAAGTACTGGAGAAAGATGACTTCAGTATGTAGCTTGGCCCCTCCCATGCACACCCAGGCCCAGCAGAGACAGCCACCAATGGTAAATCACTTTGTAATTCCTAACAGGTAGCCCAAGACCGTCACAGGTAGTGTCTAATACTGATCTGCCCAGGAGTCCCTCTGGAGAGACCTAGAATCAGTGCACCCAAGTGGCTAATTTCAGACCACATCAAGGCATGAAGCAATTAGCTCCACAAGGGGCACACCCAAAGGGAGATTTTGGCCTAGACCCCAATGGGACAAATTACACTTCATAAGGGGCTTCAAAGGGCCAGCATCTACACAGTAGATCATACTCTGTGGTCAGGGTCAATCCTCACTGCCAGCCAGCCAGAGCATCAACTCCATTCACAGATGGGCCAACAATCAAACCTGAACTGAAACAGGAGGGTTCACATAACCCACACAAGGGACAGTCAGTGCAGCCCCGAGCTCAGGTGATCTGGGAGGCTGGACCACTGAGCCCCATGGGAACCTACTGAACAAGGGCACCCTACCAAGACTAAGAGACATAGCACATCTATCTAATACATAGAAATATATACACAGATGAAGTCAAAATGGGGAGAAAATGAAATCCCGTAATCCCCAGAAAAAGAACTAAATGAAATGGAGGTAAGCAGCCTACCAGATACAGAGTTCAAAACAATGCTTATACACATGTCCAATAAACTTAGGAGAAGGATGGAAAAACTCAGTGAATACATCAACTGAGAGATAGTAAGCCTTAAAAAGGACATAAAAACTATTTTAAAAAGTCAGAAATAAAGAATACAATACCTGTAATTAGGAATATTATTAGAAGAAATCAACAAAATATTACAAGAAGCAGAGACCTGAATCAGTAAGTTCAAAGACAAAGTAGCAAAAATCACCCAATTGGAGAAACAAAAAGGAAAAACAATTTAAAATAATAAGGATAGTTAGGGAACCACTGGAAAAACATTAAGTATAGCAACATTCACATAATAGGGGTACCAGAAGAGAAAAAGAGAACAGGGAATTCAGAACATACTAGAAGAAACAATGACCAAAAACTTCCATAACCAGGTAAAGGAAAAAGACACATTAATCTAGGAAGCACAGAGAGCCCCTAACAAGATGAGTCAAACAAGCTTACATCCAGACACATCATAATTAAAATGGTAAAGGTTCAAGACAAAGAGAGAATCAGAAAAGCAGCAAACGAAGGATAGTTACCTATAAGGGAGTCCCATAGGACTGTAAGCTGATTTGTCAACAGAAACTTTTCAGACGAGAAGGGACAACATGAAATATTTAAAGTGATCAAAAGCAAACACCAACAACCAAACTACCCAGCAAGACTATCATTTAAAATTAAGTCAAATAAAGGACGCATCAACACGGAAAACAGTGTGGTGATCGCTGCGGCAGGGGGGAAGGGAGCTGTATAAGGGGACTAAATGGTAATGGAGAAAAATACAATAAAGGTTAAATCCAAAAAAATAAAAAGAACTCACCAGAAAAGAAAAAGCCAAAAGAGTTCATCACCACAAACAGTGTTACAAGAACTGTTAATGGGACTTCTTTAAGAAAAAGAAAGAAA
>VMDR010031488.1:0-12031 GCA_007922815.1 Macrotus californicus | reverse complement strand
CCCTGATGATAACCCTCCATGTGATCTCCATTTCTGTGATTCTGTTCCTGTTCTAGTTGTTTGCTTAGTTTGTTTTTGTTTCTGTTTTAGGTTCAGTTGTTAATAGCTGTGAGTTTGTTGTCATTTTACTGTTCCTATTTTTGATCTTCTTTTTCTTAGATAAGTCCCTTTAACATTTCATATAATAAGGGCTTGGTGAGGATGAACTCCTTGAACTTGACCTTATCTGGGAAGCACTTTATCTGCCCTTCCATTCTAAATGAAAGCTTGGCTGGATAGAGTAATTTTGGATGTAGGTCCTTGGCATTCATGACTTGGAATACTTCTTGCCAGCCCCTTCTTGCCTGTAAGGTTTCTTTTGAGAAATCAGCTGACAGTCTGATGGACACTCCTTTGTAGGTTACTGTCTCCTTTTCTCTTGCTGCTTTTAAGATTCTCTCTTTATCTTTCATCTTAGGAAATGTAATTATGATGTGCCTCGGTGTGTGCTTCCTTGGGTCCAACTTCTTTGGGACTCTCTGAGCTTCCTGGACTCTCTGGAAGTCTATTTCCTTTGCCAAAGTAGGGAAGTTCTCCTTCATTATTTGTTCACATAAGTTTTCAATTCCTTTCTGTTCCTCTTCTCCTTCTGGCACCCCTATGATTCGGATATTGGAACGTTTAAAGACATCCTGGAGGTTCCTAAGCCTCTCCTCGTTTTTTTGAATTCTTGTTTCTTCATTGTGTTGTGCTTTAATGTTTCTTTCTTTCTTCTGGTCTACACCATTGATTTGAGTCCTGTTTTTCTTCCCCTCGCTGTTGGTTCCCTGTACATTTTTCTTCATTTCCCTTATTGTATCCTTCATTTGTTCATCTAATTTGTGACCAAATTCAACCAAGCCTGTGAGCATCCTGATTACCAGTGTTTTGAACTGTGCATCTGATAGGTTGGCTATCTCTTTGTCACTTAGTTGTATTTTTTTCTGGAGCTTTGATCTGTTCTTTCATTTGGGCCATTTTTGTTGTCTTGGCTCGCTTGTTACGTAGTAAGGGGCGAAGCCTTAGGTGTTCACCAGGGCGGGGCAACCTCGTGCTGCGTTATGATGCTGTTTGTGGGGGAGGGGACTGAGAGGGAACAATGGCGGTTGCTCCACTCTCTGCCGGTTTTCGGTCACTTTCTGCGCTACCCACAGTCAAATTGGGCCCTTCTGGTGCTGATTTTGGTGCTGATTCCCAGCGGGAGGGCTGTGTACGCTCCAGGACCCTGTGGGTCTCTCCAATGAGCTCTCCTGTGAGGCTGGGAGTTTCTCCCGCTGCCGCTGCCTCAACCCCCCCCAGGAATTTTCAATCAGAGGCTTTGAGGCTTTTTTTCCCTGCGCTGGAACTCTGGGTTGCGGGGTCTGTCTTGCTCTTCAGTTGTTCCTCCTGGTTTATCCTCACGAGGGAGTGGGACTCCTTGTCCGCAGCCGCCAACTCTCCCAGCCAGCCGCGCCTTTCCCAGATCCGGCAGCCGCCGCCCCACCACGTGAGCCCTCTCCGCCCCTCCTACCGGTCTGGATGTAAGTTTCTTAGTTTCTTGGTTGTTGGACTTCCATACGGTTCGATTTTCTGTCAGTTGTGGTTGTTTTTTGTTTTAAAATTTGTTGTTGTCCTTCTTTTGGTTGTGCAAGGAGGCACAGTGTGTCTACCTACGCCTCCATCTTGGCCGGAAGTCCCATACACATTTTATAAGTGAAAAAACTGAGGATTACGAAGAAGACATAATTTGCCCAAGATCACACAACTAGGCAAGTGAGGTGCTAGACTTTGAATCCAAGTGTGACTCTGAAGCCTCGTGTCTCCCCCACCCCGTGTTAGACCCTCAGAGCACTGCGGAGAGCACCGGGATGAAGTGTGAAAAGGAGAGCCTCTCAACAGAAGCTTTTGGTGGTTACCCTGAGCAGTGTTTTATGCCGTAGCTTTGAGAGTCTGTCCTTGCCGCCACCGACCTGAGCGTTAGCTGATAATTCTTAACCTAGTCTTCTGTGAACATTTCTTGAGGTTCCATCTCTTTTATTTACAAGTTAGAGAACATGGACACAGAGACAAATGACCCATCTTTGTTCTCAGGGGACTCTGAATCAGATGACTCTAGTGCAAGGCATGTTGTGACAAGTACGTTAAGCTTGTGTAGCAAAGAGGAGCGGATTGCTCCGGCTGTAGATTGACCAGAGTCTCGTGGATCAGGGAGTGAAGTCTCAGAGGCTTCTTCCAGCTTTACATTTGGTCTTCTCACTGCTGTTAACTTCTCTTCCATTCAGATCTCCCCAATTGTCGCAGGCATTTCTTTATAGAAACGTTTGACTCTCGGCTCTATTCCATTTTTGATCTCCCAGGATGGGCCAGTTTTCTGTTCTCCCCCTTTTAGTCTTCAGAACCAAAATTTATTTGTGTTTTTATAAATACATCTGTACGTATTTTAGATGTTGGTTAATGTTACACAGAATGCCAGTTGAAATTGGTGTTTTGTCATGATGACAGAGATGAAGAGAAGGGAGATGGAGGTAAAGAAGTGATTACAACTGTGGTGGTTGTCTCCATAGAGAAGAAAACACTAACGTGGGGTAGAGTTCACAGGCAAAAGAAGTGTTTTCTTTCTGTTGGGTACTATTAATTTTTATTTCGAAGTATTTTAGGGAGCAGAACAGAGAATAATGTAGTGTTAATCATGAGCCTAACAGCCAGCCCTTTTTCTTCTCTTGATATTTTGACGTATTTGCTTCGGATTCTTACCGTGCTGTATGTATCCCTCCCTAAGCCCGTTCCCTTCCTAGTTGCCCCATAGGTGGACTGCTGTCTTATCTTTGGTTGGTTTTCCATTCATGTTTTCATGCTTTTGCCTTATATGTGTGTATCTATATAGAGCCCTGGTTTTGCATTTAAAAAATGTTATTGTACATATATGTCCTTCCACAGGTAGCTTTTTTCCCCTTAATACCAAATTTTGAGATCTATCCATGTTAGTGCGTGGGTCCACTTAGCATTTTTAGCTACTGAACAGAATTCCATTATGTGATGTACAGCAAGCAGTACCCCTTATCCGCGGTTTCTCCGTTCACAGTTTCAGTTACCTGCAGTCAACTACGGTCTGAAATATTACATGGAAAATTCCAGAAATAAATAGCTAATACATTTTAAATTGCCCACGGGTCTGAGTAGCGTGATGTAATCTGAAGTCTCACACCGCCCTGCTCTGTCCCACGCAGGATGTGAATCATCTGTTTGTCCAGTGCGTCCACGCCGCGTGTGCCCCCTGCCCCGTAGTCACTTTGCAGCTGTCTGGGTGATCAGATCAGCCGTATCACAGTGTTTGTATTCAAATAACCCCGAATTGACTTAATGCCTCATTCGTGTAACTCTTATTACAGTGTATTGTTATGATTGCTCTATTTTATAATTGGTCATTTTTGTTAATTGCTTACTGGGCCTAATTTATAAATTGAATTTCGCCATAGGTGTGTATGTATAGGAAGAAAAAAACATTGTATATACAGAGTTTGATGCTCTGTGGCTTTAGGCATTCGCTAGAGGTCTTAGAACATACCCCCATGGATCACAGGTGCTACTCTATGGAAATTTATCCATTCTTTTGACTTTCTGAATTTCATTTGCCTCCATCCTCTTTTTTCAGGTTTAGCCTTTTTCCTTTTTGCTATAATTTACATGCCACATAATTCATCCCTTTAAAAAGGTGTACAATACATGGTTCTTAGTATATTCACAGATTTGTGCAACCATAATCATCATTTAATTCCAGGACATTCACTCCAGAAAAGAAACTCGTACCCATTACGAGCTGTTCCCCAATTTCTCCCTTCACCCACCTTCTGGCAACAACTAATCCATTTCCTCTCTCCCTCTCTCTGTAGATTTGCCTATTCTGGACTTTTCATATAAATGGAATCTTATAATAAGTGATTCTTTGTGACTCACTTTCATGTTTCTTTAGTATGTCTGAAGATTCTTCCACGTTAAAGCATGAATCGACACTTCATTCCTCTTTATGGCTGAATAATGCCCTGTTGTATGGGTATACTACATTTGTTTGTCCATTTTTTTCAGTCAGTAAGACATTTGGGTTGGTTTTACTTTCTGGCTGTTATGAATAATGCTGCTATGAATATTCATGTCCCAGTTTTTGTGTTGACGTGTGTTCTCACTTCTTTTGGATGTGTACCTAGCAAGGGAGTTTTGCTTGTCATACAGTAACTAGCTGCTGAACTGTTTTACAATGCAGTCGTATCATTCTGCATTCCACAAACGATGTACAAAGATTTCAGTTTCTCCATTTTGCAAATGCTTGTTATTATCTTTTTTATTATAGTCATTCTGGTTGGTGTGAAATATCTTGCAGTGTTGACCAGAACTTCCCTAGTAACTAGTGATGTTGAACAGTCTTTCATGTACTTATTGGTTCATTCGCTTATCTTGGAGAAATGTCTGTTCTCATCCTTTGCCCATTATTTCATTGGGTGGTCTTTCTATTCTCGAGTTGTGAGTTCTCTATATATTCTGGTTACTAGATTCTTATCAGATACATAATTTGTAAGTATTTTCTCCCATTCCATGTCTCTTTCCTTAATAATGTCCTTTTTAAACACAGAAATGTTAATATTAATTCCAGTTTATCTATTTTTTTTATTTGATTGCTTATGCTTTAGGGTGCCACAATGAAGAAACCATTGCCTAATTTAAGGTATGAAGATTTATACCTGTACCTTCTTTCAAGAGTTTTATAGTTTAGCTCTTACATTTAGGTCTTTGATTCAGTTTGAATTAATTTTCGTATATGGTGTGAGGGTCAAAAAAACTTCTTTCTTTGCATGTGAGTGTCCAGTTGTTTTCAGCACCATTTTTATAGAAGTGACTGTTCACTCCCCCAGGGAAGTATCTTGGCACTGTTGTCTAAAGTCAGTTACCGTGTGCGCATGGGCTTATTTCTGGCCTCAGCACTGTTCCGTAGATGTGCGTGTCTAGGCTTACACCAGCCCACATAGTCTTGGTGGTTGTAGCTTTGAAGTCAGCTTTGCAGCCTAGAAGTGGAGTCCTCTTAAATTTGTTTCTTGCTTTTTTTGTTTTTCAAAGTTATTTGGCTGTTCTTGGTTGCTTACATGTTCATAGGAACTTCAGGGTTACTTCTTTAGTGTTTACAAAAAAGGCAGTAGGAATTTTGGTAGGGATCACATTGAATCTGTAGGTCGATTTAGGGAGTATCGCCACATTAACAGTATTGATCTTCCAATCTGTGAACATTCTTTCCATTTCTTTGGGCCTTTAATTTCTTTTAATAATGTTTTATAGTTTTTAGTATACAAAATTTGTCTTTTGTTAAAGATATTCCTAATTTTTTCCTTTTGGTGCTGTTGTAAGTGAAATGGTTTTCTTAATTTGTTTTGGATTGTTCATTGCTGGTGATAGAAATATAATTGATTTTTGTTTTTTTGTTTACTGATCATTTGTCCCTAGGCTGCCAAATGGTTTTTTCCTCTTCATTCTGATAGTTCCATGAACTCTCAATTGTCATAAAAATTGTTCTAGTTTTGTTCAACTTGCTTATTCTTTTTTTTTCCCTCCCTAACAGGCAGGCTTGAGTTGCATCAATACTAAGCTATATTCTCAGTCCAATAATATGCCTTCAAACATTTGGGTACTTGTTATTAAATGCATTGGTAGACATTGTTAACCACCTGCTTTTCTGTATGGTCTGTACCAGCCAATGTCATTGTGGGCTGATATTTCATTCAGGTAGAGACCTAGGAAGCTTGAGAATATAACCTGTGGAGGACTCTCCTGCCAGCTCCCGCTCCATCCCTCCCAACTAATACATAGGAATTACAGTTCTGATCTGTTCTGAAAAAACCCTGATTTCAAGTCAGTAACAGCTCCTCCTTCCCTGAGTTCTGTCCCTTGTTCAGTTTCCTACATTGATCAGTCGCCTCCTCTGGTTTTATACATGTCACGCGCCCAATCTCTAAAGCTTTGCCTGAGTTCCCAATTGAAACCTGCTGTTGAGACTGCTCTCCCAGCTGGATGCTTTGGTGCTCTGGACTACTCAGCTAGTTTGATTTCTTCTCTGACCTCCGCGTCTTGGACATTGTTTGTGCCAGCCTTATCCTGTCCCCTTTCAGCCTGCACGTGTAATTAGCCTTAGTGAGCTTTTTGGCCATGCCGTCTTCCTCATCTTGTAGTCTAAAACTTTGAAATTTGTGGAGCCTTGCTGGGTTGCACAGTGTATTGCACATACAGTAGTAGGCGCAGTGATAGGTATATTGCCCCTTAAAACGTCATGCAGTCCCTTTGTACAGTGTTCTTCTGTGGTCTGTTTCCCTTCCTTGCCCCAGTGTCTTCTTCCTAGTAAACTGTGTGTTCGAAACTTTTCTAACTGTAAGGAAACTGCAGTAAATAATTTGCCATCAGTTTCTTCTGTCACTGCGCATGCTGTGGGACTTCTCGTTTAGTCACTTTTGGGAGGTATTTGATGTTCCATCAAGCTTGGTAAGGTGATTTTAGAAAATTATAATTAAATGTGTTACCGGGTACGTGATTTTTGATGATGATAGTCATATTTGGTCTTTTAAAATTTTCGTTGTCTACATGCCAATTTTTGCCATTGTGGCTGTTTAATGTTTTTTAGGATGTTAATGACATGGGAGTCATTCCTGTTCAGAAGTCAGTGCAAATTTATAGAAATATGTAAATGAAATTTAACTAGTAAATTTTTAAAAATGGATTTCAGATGCTCGTGTGGTGATTTCCATCTTTGGTTAGATTGGATGTCAGAGATTTGAGTCCTTTTCACTCTGTGCCGAGCGGACGTGTAAGGAAAGCTGCTGCTGTCACTGTTTGTGGAGCTTGTTGCCGTTTGGCTCCGTACGGTGCACATCGGAATCAGTGAGCTGTGTGTTGCAGAATGTTTATCAGATACTGATTGGGTAAACAGTGTAATTTTGTCTGATCTTTGCTGGTGCCAGCAGTGCCAGTGCAGCAATAACTTCATTATTCTCCACTGGTGAGATGTGATTAGGCTTGCACGTAAATGGCTCTTTTAGTGCTGTATTTCTCTTTGAGTAGTTCATTAAAAAGAGTAGTCTAAGAATTTTAAATCGCTTCATTCTTTTTGTTGAGCTAGGTGAAATCAGGTTTTCAGGTTCATTTTCCATTTAGAGCTTTCAAAATTTGAAAGTAGAAACGATCCGACACTCAGCCCATTCATTACCCTCACACAATTCAAGAGAACTGCCACAACTGAGGAATTAGGTGTGATGAAAACCTTTTTGTGGTCCAGGGTTCATAAATAAGAACTTCTAAGAATTGCGAAGAACAGAAATGTGTTATCTTTGTGTGTGTGTTGCCAATGAGTGTCCCAAAATTAAGGCCTTAGAGGCCAGAACTTGGGCTCTGCTTCCTGCCTGAAGAGCCCCCTGCTTCTGTCTCACACTCTGACCCTGGGGGCTCCCACAGTTCCCATGGTCACACACACCTGGTCTAGGTACGGTTGCAGAGGATCTGTGAGCCCTCAAGAAGTATTGTATTTTAAAAATTTTTGTATCTAAAATTATTTGTGATTACATCTGTAAAGGACATTTGGTTATTTTTTTTTCCTTTAAAAAGAGTGTTAAATACAGTGATTTTTTTTAAAGAAAAAAAAAAAAAACCTGATGTAAAACTTGGTTTTCTCTCTCTTCCATCCCTCCTTCCCAACCCTGCTTCCCAAAGGCAAAATTTAGAATTGTTTTTTCTTAGTCACTTTCTGCTCACTGATTATCTCTAACACCTTGTTTGCCTGTTTGGACGCCTTACATATAAATCTTGGTTGAATGAATGAAAGGTTGTCCTTACGGTTTCAGACTTGATAGTTTACTGTGCAGTTCTGGGATGAGTATCAGTTTTCCTCTTGGATGACATTGCTCTACCACCTAAGCGTGCAGTGGTGCGGTTCACATGCGGTTCCCCTGAGTCCAGTTTCTTTGCACTTGACCTACGTTTTCTTTCTGTAAACTCCTGTGATCTTAGGTTAGCACTTAAAAAATTAGCAATTAAAAAATTATGCTGGGAATTCAGTTTGGACATTCATCTGGATCAGTAAGGGGGAATTTTCTTGAATCATTTCTTTAAGAGATAAAGAGTCTGTTTTCGGTGTTGTTTCTTCCTGGATTTTTATTATTAGGATGTTGGACTTAATGAATGTTCTTTAATTTTTTTTATCTTTTGGATTTTTTAATTATTTATCTCTTTGTCTTAGTGTTGTAATTTCTGGGAGATTTTCTTGGCATTACCTTGTAATCCTTCTATTAGTTTTTTATTTGTGTTATCAAATAAATACATTATCCTATTTTTTGTTTTCCAATTACTCTCTGTTTCAGTAGCATATTCTTGTTACTATGGTGCACACAAGACTTTCAGCCCTTTCCTCTTGTTTTATAGCTTTGGCCCCACCCTTCCCCTTTCTCCCAGCACTGGGTGTCTTTGAGGGATAAGTCAGTCACGCTCAGTGTCCTTGCCTTCTGCATGTCATCTGCTGCGTGCTCATGGATACGTGGATTGTCACTTCCTTGTCTAGGCCAAGTGCGAACTTTTCTTTTTTACACCTGCTTTCTACTGCCTAAAGTTCTTTTCGCTGAAAATCTTTCATTGTTGCCTCAGTTTTTCATTGACACTGAAATGTCAGTATATTTTAATTGCTATTTTGTGTGGTTTTCTGGGGGAAGAGATAGATGTATGTATATGTTCCTTCTGCCATTTTTAAATTGTAGTTATTCTTCGTCCTTTGATGCCCATGCAACTTAATTTTATGGTTGTAATTCAAATGAAAGCTAAATATGTAAATTTAACATTAATTAGTATGAAGAAAATAATGGAATGAAAGGTTGATTTTTATCTGTCTTAATATGCAGGTGGATAATGTGCTTTGTAATAATGAATTCTTTGAATTTTATTTGTGTAGAGGAAATTGAGGAAGAATCTGAAACAACAGTTGAGGCCGACTTGACTGATAAACAGAAACATCAGTTGAAACATAGGGAACTCTTTTTGTCGCGCCAATACGAATCTCTGCCTGCAACACATATCAGGTAAGAACTGTAGAAGTTTATTTGAAGTGCTCAGTGAGATCGTGATAATTGGGAAAAAAGCAAACCCCGAAACAACCTTCTTGGAGGCACTTTCCAAACTCTGCTCATGATCTCACTCAGATTAATTTACTGAATGCTTCATAATGGCATCTTATCTTGGAAATTTATGGTGTGTATTAGCATATTAAAGCCCTGAGAATGTTCTGCAGTAAAGTAACCACTTAGCTTTATTTTAATCCAGACCTTCCTGATTTATTTGGATATCTGTTAGCATCCTGCAAAGAAGTGTCCAGCAGAGACTGTTTTGGGAAATGCTGGTCTTCTTCAGATTCCTAGAATGTTACAGAGCCATTAGAACCCAAGAACTAGGACCCAAGATCTGGTTTCCACACAGGTGACTCTTGACCTTGTAGAGTATATGACTTTTTGTTTTTCTTTTGAGGACCTCTGGGCTGAAAACTATATTCTTTGTTACTCGCTTGCATTTGCTCTGTGCAGTAATAGGATGCAAGAGTGAAAAACTTCGGTCTTTGGTTTGTACTTTGGGGCGTTGTGGAGGAATGATCGTGGTCTTATATGATGGGCTGATAGTGGTAACATTTAAGCAAAATAGAGTTAAGCTGTTTCTCAGTGTACTCTGTAATAGGTGCATCTTGGAGGTATAACAAAATGTTTTAATTAAAAAACAGGTAGTTACGGACCCTCAGGGTCAGGAGAACATCAGAAGGAGTTGGCATTTACTCAGCCTTTGAGACACGATGGGGCATGTTTCAGGTAGAGGAAACAAGTGGGCTTAGGTGTGAGCAGGGAGCACCATGTGTCCAGAGTGATGGGTGTGAGGAGATGCAGTGTTTTTGTCTCTGCAGCTTAAAGAAGTTCCTTCAACTCTTGTTCACAATCTTTATTTCTTATATTTAGCATTCTGTTAGTCATGGTTCTCTTAAAAACTATGAATATACAGAAATAAAATGTATTAACTGTTTATTTCAGTAATTGCCCTTCCTCTTTAGCACCCCCAACCCCAATGTATTGAATTTAAGTCTGCCTTTTGGGGATCAGACAGGTTTGGAGAGTTCCAAAGCTCCGATTCGGTCCTTGTACATCGTCACACACACACCCCGCACCCCCGCACCTCAGCTGCAGGGACCTTGGTACATACTGCTCTTTTCAAAGTAGACAGAGGCCTTCTAAGGTAGGCAATGTATGACAAAGATCCTGTCACTGCTTTTTCTCCAAGTCTTTTAAGAAATGTCCTGACCCCCGCCCCCTTGATAATAATAGTCAACACTGTTATTATGGCTTTATTTAGGCTTTTTGGGGGACACTGTGTTTAGATTGCTACAGTTAGTATAGTCTGTGTGAATTAGGTCCTTTTACTGAAAAAGATAATGAGGCCAGGTAATTTGAAATAGTCATTTTACCTACCAATGAGGGTATTTCAGGAATTCGGAGAGTAAGTTCATTCTTGCTCAAAGAGATAGACCATGAAAACATTTTATAATTTTCTTAAAGATATATGTAACTAATGCTAAAGAGCCATATGCATATATTATTTAATTGGAAGCAGCTAGAATATAAAGATTCATTTTAAACTCAAGAAATTATGTGGCCAGTTAAAGAATCTTGCCAGAACAAGAATCTGACAAATGTTTTTTAAAATGTATCCAACGCACACACAAGTGTATTTTTAATTTAACCTCCTGATAGGTTGGAATCTGTTTACAAGTAATGTTGGTTTCCACAGATTGCTTGGAATGGAAAAACTGGTGATGTTTTTCATCTTTTATAAGGACTGAGAGAATATATTGAAATACAATAATTAAGACACCTTTGTATTGAACATAGCAATTACATAGTATACGTGACCAGACACTGTTAAACACATCTCCTGAGAATATTCTAGATTAGATATTTTAATAAGTGCTTGATAAGTAAGACAAGGTCCCTAGCTCTTTAAACTCAAGAAGTTTACTAGGTGGCAATTCTTTTGAATTATGATGAAGTGACACAGATGTTTGGGGGTCCTCTCATGAAGTTGAAAGGGACATTGTCTCTTCTTTAAACAGCTAAATGGGGTTAGGGGCAGTCTCTGGCCCAAGCGTGGAGTGTGCTCACCAGCCCTCATGCTGATGTAGAGCAAGTGGCACGTCAGAGCAGTCTTGACATGTCGCTGCTGTTGGGGTTGTGCCCTACAGTCTCTGCTGCAACAGGAGGGAATTACTGAGGCCCCATTGTCCTTTGGCGGCAAAGAGGGGTAATGTGGTGAACACTGGCTTTTTATTCTCAGGGACATTGTCACGTGCCCAGAATCTCCTTGTGCCATATGGAACAGAGGAGAAAACCTGACTGAGGCATTCCTGAGGTCCGTTGTAGTTTGTGAGTGATAACACTGGATGCTGTGAGCTTCTCGAAGTGGCAGGAAAGCAGCTCTTTGTTCCTTCTGATTCCACTGGAAGAGAGAGATCAGGACCGGTCTGGGTAGGGTTAGTGATTCACCTCTTGTTTGTGAGGTAGGTAAGACTTGAGCAATGAGAATGTTTCTGGAACATTTTTGGGGGGCGACGAGAAAGGGGAGAGGCAGCATGATACAGTGCCCTAGGTCATTAATGATAGATTATATGCTACGTACATTATAAAGCACTATAAAATTGATTGTTATGCCATCTGCTGGACCTGTTATAAGTATATATAATACTGTATTCAGTCTTATATATGGCCCATGCTTATAGAACTTGGCTTTTAAAAATCCAACATTTATTGAGCCTTTATGCCTACTGTAATTCTACTTGCTTTACATGTATGTTCTTTAATCCTCACAATGACTTGATAAAGTAGGTCCTGTTATAATGACCATTTTACAGATAAGGAGACTAAAGCACAAAAAGGTTAAGTAACTTGTCAGACTCACAGCTTCTAAATGACAGATTCAGAATTGAACACAG
>VMDR010031487.1:0-12029 GCA_007922815.1 Macrotus californicus | reverse complement strand
TGTGACAGTGACCCGCGTTGCACCTGCCATCCCAGCAGATGGGCGGAGGTGCATTCGTGGACTTGGGCAGCGGTGGGGAGTAGGGATGGCTGGGGTGGGGGAAAGTGGTGGGGGTAAAATGGGGACAATTGTATTTGAACAACAATTAAATTTAAAATAAATAAGTACATAAATAAATTAAAAATAAATAAATAAAGGAAAGAGTTTTACCAAAAAAATGCAATGACCTAATTCAACTATTTTAAGTGGCTTAATTGTATGTTTTGTTCTATTCGAATTGGACGGTAACTATGAAATTAAAGATGATACATTTTGTTAATGTAAATTAAAAAAAGGAAATAAACATACTAAAATTGTACAACTTTACATGAACAGAGAATCTTACAATATAGAAATTTTAAAAATTCATATATTACTTAGAAAAGATGAGAAATGTGATATAGTCAGTGCAGAAAAAACCTGAACGGTTCGTTTAAGACTTCACCTTTCCTCCAATTAACCCAATAAGTAATTTACACACTGATAGTAGATTAATATACAGAGAATGTTTTTGAACTAAGAACTTACCAAGGTGAGGCAAAGTTTCCTTGGTATCTGCACACACCCCAGAGGGGTAGAATGAAGATCTGTAAGCTTTAGATTCTTGAACCTAGGCTCAGACCCCTGCTCTGCCACTTAGAGTCTCATGAGCTTCGACTAATCACTAAACCTTCCTGAGGCTCAGTTCCCAAAGCTATGTCATGAGAATAATAATGTCTAACTTCACTGCAGACATAAGACATACGTTAAATTTATGTAACAACCTAGGCAATAGTATACCTGAAAAAGCATTAGTGCTCTTCAACTACAAAAAATAATTTTCCAAAGGGTACCCTGAAGGTACTAACATACTTCACCTGGGTTTATATATTACTTGAAAATTTTTATTTTCTTTCAATAAATTGATCAGATGAAGTATATTAAATTGATAGGTCCTACTCTAACCGAAAAAAATTATCCAACATTTTTTAACAAAAATGACAACATTCCTAACAATAAATTAGATGTAAAACCCCACTGAGACATTTAAGAAATTAAGCACTTTTCAATTTCACCACTGAGGTTCTGATCCTTCCCATTGTTTGATAAGGGTCTATCTTATCAAACAATGGGAACAATGTCTTGCCGAAACAGGCCTTTGGGCTTTTCTGGAAGGGAGGGAGGGAGGGAGGGAGGGAGGGAGGGAGGAAGGAAGGAAGGAAGGAAGGAAGGAAGGAAGGAAGGAAGGAAGGAAGGAAGGAGAGAGAGAGAAAAAAAGAAAGAAGGAAAGAAAGAAGAAGGAAGGAAGGGAGGAGAAATTTAATTAATCAGGCTCAGACTGGGAAAAATGTGTCAGAAAAGAGCTGTATAAAAAGGCTGAGGAATGTGAGGAAAATGAATTGGGGAGAAAATGGGGAATTAGTAAGTAATTCTGTGCTTATTTGTATCCCAGCCTGGAGTTCAGGAAAAGCAAGTGAAGCTCACAAATTGGAATTACTATGGAGTTTAAGACTTCTTTCTACCACAAAATGGCTTTGATATATATATCATTGTAAGTGTTATGAAGTAGAAGTGGAGTGATGGGAGTTTACCAGTAGGGACTAAGAGATTTATTCTGCTTTGGGTGAGCCTGAGGGAAAATACAAAGACCTCCCCGAGGGAGGTGAAAAGCTAAGTGTGAGCAGGATGTGATAATTCACCTCTTCACCTCTTCGTTCTTAACAATAGCAAGTGGGTATGTAAGGCTTATTATGCACCAGGCTTTGCTCTGACCATTTTTTTTTTGAGTTGATTCTTTTAATCCTTCTAACCACCCTACGATGCACGTAAGATAGTTTATGCATTTTACAAATGAGGAAACTAAGTCACAAGGCGATGAAATAAATTATACAAGATCACAGAACCAGGCAGGGCTCGTGCTGAAATTCAGATCCAGCCAGTTTGGGCTCTTTAGTTGGGACCAGTGTTTCATTAACTGAAGGTGAGCTCATTAAATTCTCCTAAGCAACCTGTCCCTAGCTTAACTTTGTTCAGTTCCTTTCAATATTTTAAACTGGATTTATACATTTCACATATTTGATTTATAGACACTTCACCTACCTGATAAGTGTTTTTCAAGCACTTAATCCTTGTAAATCTAATAAATTAAATATTATGTACTGTGTACCCTTAGATATCATATTTCCTTACATTTTACAAACATTTTAAATGAAAAACATAATGATCATCCTGAACTGAACAAAAAATATTTACATTACTGGTTTGGTTTGTTTTTGTACTCAATTTTTTTTTTATTTTCCTAATTAGTCCGGCTAAGATTTCTGGGTCAAAAATTCAGTCAGACTGCGTTACTGCTCAATGGTTAAAGATGCAACACTTGACAAAGTCCCTAAGAGATAGCGGCTTCCAACATGATCCCACCTAAGTCCTTACGTATAGATGCTCTATTAATAGGGGCCTCAGGTCTATGTTCATCCAAGATTGTTTTTTATTTCCTGCATCCCCTGAACAGTTAGGTTTAAACACAATGCTTCTTAACTTCTTTCTCTTGTTATTTTCTAATTAGTATGAGCAGAATTTTTTTGAGGTTTTTAAATATATTTTATTGTTTATGCTATTACAGTTGTCCCATTTCCCCCCTTTATTCCCCTCTGCCCTGTACCACCCCCCCCCATCCACATTCTCCCTGTTAGTTCCTGTCCATGGGTTGGACATATAAGTTCTTTGGCTTCTCTATTTCCTATACTATTCTTAACCTCCCCCTGACTATTTTGTACCTACCATTTATGCTTCTGTTGTTTGGTACTGTATTTCAGCTGATTCCTTCAAATCTGTCCATTTCAACCTATTTTCAGGACAGAGATTTCTCCTGTTGGCCTCTCTGATCTTTTTTTTTTTAATTACTTTATTGTTGTGGGCAGAATTTTTATCCCCAAGCATGTTTCTTCTAATTTCCTTCTTGTCTACACTCCTTTCATATTCTTTCTTTTTAGAGATTTCAACCACAACGCTAGGGACAATCATGATTACACTGGCCTTCTTGCTAAAGTTTTCTTTGCCGTTCCGTTATAAACACAACGGGCCTGGGGGTGCCTCTATGTGGTGTCAAGACCAAAGGACCTGAAGATGGCCCCCAGATCGCAGCCACTCTTTCCTAGGTGGACCCCAAAGATGTTTACATAATTATGACATGTAAATGGAGGTGAAGTCCTATTTTATTAATTAGCTGTAAGGGCTTAGAAATAAGTGAGGAAATGTGTAAATCATGCCCACATATGCTACACTTTAACCCCTTTGAAAGTCCTCCTAGAAATTGAGATAAATCAGTGACCTGAACTATGACGACAACACAGATCACTGTTTCTCATCTTAGGGAAGAACCACAGAGAGGCGAAAACATTACAGAGACCTTGAACTACTCCCCCTGTGGCCTCCACTGCCCTTAGTTGCATTCTTCTTAAAGTTCAAGACTTAAAATAATATTGGGTTGGTCAAAAAGTCCATTTAGTTTTTTCTGTAAGGTAAAAGGCATATTTTTCATTTTCACCAATAACTTTACTGATCTGAGTATTTTGAGTATGTCAGCTGTCTCCCACTATGGGCTTCTAGTGGGTAGAGGCTGGGATGCTGCTAAATAAACTTCCTCCAATGCATCAGACAGCCCCACAGCAAAGAATTATTTGGCCAAAGTGTCAATAGTACCAAAAAAACCTCACAAACTCACTTTTGACACATTTGATCAGTCACAGCACCTTCTCCATAAACTGCACACAGTTTTTGTGTTTCAGTCACATATTTTCCTTTCTGGAATAATAAAGCACGATACACCAAAATGGTGTGTGTTTTCTCCCATCTTCAATATTAACATGGCTGAACGAAAAATCACCAATTTTGATAAGTTTTTTTAAAATCACATTGACATGACAGCTGCCACAATACCATCTAACAAAATTGTTTCAAGTAAAGTTAAAGACAACTAAGCCCTACTAGAGCCATTGTATGGAAAAAAGTAAATGAGCTTTTTGGCCAATGCAATAAAATGAGCATTATGCTCTTCTCATAAACATTCTCCCCAGAATCAATTACACGTTATCAGTCCTGAAAGGTACCAACACATTTAAGAGGTTAGCAGACTGGCATTTCAACCCCTTTTTTAACTATGCCCTAACTTTCTGAAGTTGGTTAAATAACTTAAGCTTTCTGAGCCTTAGGTTCACTCATTTGTAAAATGAGTTCAATTCTATCCTTCCTCTCGAAGCTATAACGATGATAAAGAGATCACAAATTTTAAAATATTAGACAATAGTATTCACCAAGAGATATTAGTTCCCCAATTCAGAAAGCACCTCATCTCTTGCATTGCTCCCATCTTAAACAACCTGAAGTGTACAACACACTATAGTTAGCTTATCCGGTTTGTAATACGAAGCAGTGTAACTACTCCCTGCCTGTGGACAGGTGTGAATCTCTATCTGTTCTACCTATAGTGATGATGGTGTCACTATCATTTGCTTCTCTGAATTTCAAAGTTACAGCATTCCCTGAGGCTTGTCCGTTATTTAAAATTTTTAAATATATAAAGGCCATCTGTGTTCAAAAAGAACTGATATAAGCCATTCAAATCAGAATTTCAGGCATAATTAATGTTAGCTGTGCAATGACCTAGTGGCTGAGTACTCGGTGCCACAGACCTTCGCCAACATGACTCCACGGTGACTCGTCATGACTCACTGATTCAGTAGTTCCATGACGTCCTTCTGTAGCCACCTGGGGACCGACCTGCACATAGCACTGGCGTTTCTTTTTTTGTTTTTATCAAACTTAGAAAAGGGTTTCATTCTCATGAGAAAATAAAATATTTATATTCATCACTTTTTATGCTGCAAGAGTTTTTAAAAAACAGAATTATATCAGACCCAAAGAAGTAGCTTATTTATGACAGAATCATTGGAAGTGGGGCATGAATTTTTCATAATTTTAAAATGCAGCCCCATCTTAATTTACACCCATGTCTTAACACAGGAATACTCAATTACCGTTTAGTGAGACAAAGTTCTCACTGCTTTTGCCATGATTTCCTGCAAATAATACACTTTCGTGGCTTCACTTCTTGGCTGGGTGCCTTCAAAAAGGAGCAAAACTCCCAATGTTGCCCTCGTCTCTTAAACTAAAAGCCAGTTGCTGCTGCAGAGCGAAAGCATCGATACAGATAAAAAGAAAATGGTCTATTTTATGCTGAGGACTCCCAAATTCACATTTCCTCTGCCACATAGAGTTAATAACTATTCTTAAATGCAACTTTCCATAAATACAGAATGGCCATTCCATATTTCTTACTGCCTTACTTTGTTGTTATAAGTGGTGAGCATGGGCACCACTCATTCTACTTGGGGAAAAAAGAGAAAAGCACACAATTAGCTACAGAAGCCCAAGTTACCATGGTGACATGGCAAGGATAAAGTGATCTTTCAAACTATTTCAACACCATGTGTCAAAAGAAAATTTGAGCTCTTTCATCCTTCTTCCTGGGATAGAAAATGTACACTTTGTTTTCATCCAAAGGGAGCACCTACTTCTTTATGATCCCCTTCTAGTGACTTGTAGCTGCAAAAATGAAAGCACATCAGGGAGAGCATGGACTAAAAAGAGTGGAATACTCAGATTACCAAGCACGCCAAGCTGACCTCTTGAACAGCCTATCCTCACCCAGCCTCAGCCAGACTAACCTTCCTACCCCATTTGCCTCAAAATCCTGCCATAACACACTATATTCATAAACAGAATCGGGCCAGAAAATGCCAGGGCTTTATGAACTTTTTCACGGGATAGAATACATACAGCTAACCAGTGTGTATGAAATTAGCATAATCATGATATCAAACATGAAAACATACTTTCAGAAAAATAAAGAACACCAGTGTGGGTGGCGCTCCGCCCACACAGCTCCTCTGGCCACCACGGATGAGAATAAGTCTACCAAGACATGATCTGCCTGGGGAGGAAAGGTGGCAGATCTCTCAAAGGAGAAGGACCAGGAGCCTTTTCCTCAGTGGGCTTTTATTGGATTTAATTTGCACAGGAATACAGGTAAAGCTCATCAATCATTGTAAGGCAGTAAGGATCAAATAATAGATAACATTCAAAGAACTATGAGGGCTTATTCTGAGTCAGGGTCAGATGGCTAAAGGGCCATAAAACTTTGGGGGAACAAAACCATTCCATGCTTGGGCCCTTATCATTTAAATTGAGGGTATAAACAAAGCCGGTTTCACAGGATTTTGTGCATTCTTTCTTAGGCCTGATCCCCGGGGGAACTGCCCTTTCCAGCACAGGGCTGCACCCACTGGCATTGTTTCAGGTTTAAATCAGGCAGGGGAAGTAAGGCAGCCGAGAGATTAGGAGACTTCTCACAGACAGAATGAGGATTTAGGCTATGTCAAAGCCAAGAGGTGAGGATCTATCACCCCCTTTTTCTATAGCCCCCCAAGTCCTTCCCTGAGGGCCTCTTCACAATTGTGCCTGTCTAGGTCATCCCTCCCTCGAGGAATCTTACCCATCATTGGCTAACCAGTCATCTGCCCAGGGCCAAGCAGGGTGAAGTAAAAGGGGGCAGAGGTAGTGCCCCTACCAGGGAGATAGGCTTTGTCTCCTTAGTGGCTTATGGTCCCAAGGTCTCTTTACTCAGCCTTAGCCATGGGGGACTACAGTTTCTGAAACAAGCCAGGGCGGTTCCCAACACACCAGGCCCATCTCACTTATTGAATATAGACATAATATACTATTAAAATGCCTGGGAACCAATCTTAACATGTTTGAAAAATAACACACAAAGTAGGAAAATCCATACTTGCATAATATGAATTGAAGAGTAGAGATCACAAATGTGGCTCAAAGTAGAAGTTGTTAGAATCTTTGACCTACAGTCAACAATTACTCACATTTAAAAATGGTGATCGCCTTACTAGGTTCTGAAGATGATTTGAATAGTTCGGTACCAACTCTACATATAAAAGTAACTCTGAAACCAGGAAGAGAAGAGCTACTTTGCAAACACAATGTTAGGCAGAAATTTGCTACAGTTTCAGAGCTGTTGCCAAAGTCCAAATCTGAAAATAGAGAATGTTAAATTCCATGTACCTTCCAAACTCAAGCCAAAGGAGTGTAGGAGGGCTTCACAAAGCATGGGCATTTTCAGGAGAAATGAACTGTTCACCCCAAACTGGTTGTCTTCTGAGCTGCAGAAATCTGAGTCTCCCTTTCCCCCAGAACTTTTGTCAAAGATTCAAAGCAAAATGCAGACCCCTGCCTTGTGTTCCTCAAAAAAAAAAAAAGTCAGAATTTGAACACTTGTCACACCAAGAGGATTTCCAAACCAGATCACAATTGTACTAAGCAAGCGAGACCCTACCGGTCCTTACTTGCCTTCTCTCCCTATCTCTACCTCATATCATGATAGAGAGAGAAATGTAGATGAGTAAGGAGGGTTTGGGTGAAGAAATGGACATATCTGAGCAATTTTTGTGAGTCTAGACTTTGTTAGACCTCTTGGCCCTTGGGAACTCTGGATGGGTATGAAAATTAAATCTCTCTTACAGAGCAACAGGGCTTTCCCCCTGTTGAGTCGGACTCCGTAGGCGTAGAGTAGGGCTCAGAAACTTGAGATTTTAATAACATTCCACTATCAAAGTGTGGGAAATGATTCTATGGAAAGATAAAAGTAATGGGTTTAGAATTCTATCAGTTATTTCTGAGTAATAAGTAGGGACATGCATGTTAGAGGGTATAACAGTGATGGTCCAGAAACAGTATCAAATCCCAAGTGCTTAGGTCAAGTGCTCAGAGTGCTCCCCAGGCCAATGCATCACAGTAGTGAGCATATAACTATCCATCACATAAATTCTGCCACCACATTAGTGGATCACACTGTGGATAGCAAGTCACATCAGAATAGCTTTTGGAAACAAAAATCACAGCCACCATCTCAAATCAAGGTCAGGTTGTAGTAGAAATCTCACCAACAACCAAACAGATTTTTAAATAAATTTGGATAAGCCGTGCTTGTGCTCTTATCCACCTAATCCATCTCTGAGCCTGCTCCAGGTGGTACATCCAGAGTGATTAGACAGCAAGAACAGGTGGAAATGTGTTTGCACTTGTAAAGTTACGACGTGTGTGTCTGCACCTGGCAGAAATCCATGACTTGCTTCATTAATTCTAAAAGAAGTTCAACCTTGTAAAAATGACCAAGATTTCAACTATAAGAACAAAAGAAAAAGAATGAATTTTCTTTGCCCATGAATTGTCTACATTTTCAACCAAAAACTAATGTCACCCTTCCAGGTATGCCATCAAAGCATTCTCACCAACATGTCCTCATGCAAGCTGTCTCTATATGTACTACATTTCTTTTTAAAAAAAAACAACAAACTATTGTCCTCAGTTTGTTTAATACAAATTGAAAATAAAAGTGGAGAGCAAATAAAGCTCTTCTTTCTCATAGTAAATGGGCCACCTTTTAGAGGAGGAAGAGCACCTAAAATAAAATAATGAAACTCCATCATCACTCTTCTTATTATGGAAGTACAAGGGGGAAAAGTGTAGTTTTGGACTCAATTTCTGGCCTTTTTTTTTCCCAAAAGGGTTCTTTTGTTCTGAATACATTTTGTGATTAAATAGCAAGAACTCGGTAGCTCTAGGAGCTGAGAAAAAGTACAGTGCTTTACAAAAAACAATAAGAAGAGTTTGGGGTTACCTGTGCAGGGACAAAAGGAGGTGGAGAGAAGAGAGGGAAAGCATCAAAGAGAGAAGCAGACAAGATGGTGTGTGGGCAGAATCTAGGACAGCAGAGGCCACTGATAAAATCTCAGGTTACAGAGGATTGAGAAACACAAAATTTCTAATATAATTTGAGATTGCATTGAGCGTGATCAATCTGCTCGCATCCCTCTCCCAGGTTGTCAGCACAGTCTACAATAATATATATCTGCCTTGTAAGAAGAGCGTTTAACAGAATTGGCGTAAGGGCTCAAGGTCCATATTTGGGATCCCACACAATAGCACAAAGGCAGCAAGCAGAGGGGTGATCTAATCCCTGATTAAATAAATTCTGAGGAAATATGAGTAGACAGTCAGACATCAGTACGAGAATATAAAACCTCCAAGACATCTTTGGAAAACCACACTGTATGGAATGGGAGGCTTTAAGCAATCATATCTAGATTTTAGCAGAAGACCTGTGCTAAATTCTCAGTTTCCAGGAAATACAATAGTAGGGAAGAAAAAAATTGTAATCACTCAGCCATGAGGTCACACCCAGGGAAACAACAGTTCACATTTGGGTATCTACATATTGAGTGATATTTTGTCTTTTGTCTATATCTCTACACACAATCCAACACACACAAATTTTATTTAAATAGACTCATGCAATTCTCTGAACACAAAATTTCAAATTCCCAATCTCCACACTAGTCTTCCCCAGTTTCTCACCAAATACCACAGAAGTTTACGAAGGAAGATTAAAACAATTACTGCAATTTCAGAAACAAAATTTGACAGTCATATCACAGTCTGGGAGAAAATTACAATAATTGGAGCTTTATGGAGCTGAATTTAACTATTTGGGTTTCAACACATTGTATCATCTAAATTTGCTTCATCAATGATTATATGAAAGATACAGGATGTTTTTCTTCCCCCACCAACTGCCCTCAACACAGAACAAAGAGCCTAGACTAGTCAGAGAGTGGGGCAGCCAACACTCTATAACCCTTCACTTCTAAATTTTTTAAGTTTTTTCCCCTGTTTTATTACGGTATAATTGACAAATAAAATTGTAATATATTTAAAGTATACAGTGTGGTAAGTTGATATAGGCATTCATTGTGAAAGGTTTTCTACAATCCAATTAATTAACATATCTGTCACATCACAATAGTGAACCTTTTGGGGTGGGGTAGGGGGTTGAGAATACTTGAGATCTATTCTCTCAGCAAATTTCAATTATGCAACACAGTGATATGAACTGCAGTCACCAAGCCACGCATTAGATCAGAAATTAGATCAGAAATTACTCATCTCACAATGAAAGCTTTGTCTCCTTTTACCACCCCTCTCCGTTTCTCCTGTGTCCCAGGCCCTGGCAATTACCATTCTGCTTTGTTTCTATGACTTCATTTTTTTTTTAATTGCAAATATACTATGGAGTATTTGTTTTTCTGTGTCTGACTTATTCCATTTAGAATAATGGCATCAAATTCCATCCATGTTGTTTCAAATGGCAGCATTTCCTTCTTTCTCATGGCTGAATAATATTTCATTGTGTATACATACCATATCTTCTTCATGTATCTGTCTATTGATGGATGCCTAAGTTATTTCCATATCAAGACCCTTATGAATAATGCTGCAATAAATATGAGAGTGAAGATTTCTCTTCAATATTTTATGTTCATTCCCTTTAGATATATATCCTGAAATAGGATTGCTGGGTCAAATGGGAGTTCTATTGTTAATTTCTTGAGGAACCACATACATACTCTTTTCCATAATAGCCGTACCAGTTTACGATCCCACCAACAGTTCACAATGATTCACAAGTCTCCACACCCTCATCAGCATTTGCTATCTTTTGTCTTTTTGATAATAGACATCCTGACAAGTATGATTTGACACCTCACTGTGGTTTGGATTTGCATTTTCCTTGATGATTAGTGACATTGGGTACCTTTTCATGCACCTGTTACCTGTTCGTATATCTTCTTTGGAAAAATGTCTATTCAGATCATCAACTCGTTTTTAATTGGGTTATTTGGCTTTTTTGCTATTGAGCTCTATGAAATTCTTATATATTTGGGACAATAATCCCTTATCAAATATATGATTTTCAAATATTTTCTTTCATGCCATAGGTTACCTTTTCACTTTGTTGTTGATTTCATTTGCTATGCAGAAGGCTTTCAGTTTGATGTAGTCCCACGTGTCCTTTTTTATTTTTTTGGTGTCAAATCAAAAAAAATCATTGCAAGATCAATTTCAAGGAGCTTAATTCTATTTTTTCCTAGAAGTTTCACAGTGTCAGGTCTTACATTCAAGTCATTAACCCATTTTGAGTTGAATTTTGTGTATGGTGTAAGATAGGGGCCCCAAAATGTATTCTTTCACATGTGGTCATCCAGTTTTCCCAACATCATTTATTGAGGAGATTATCCTTTCTCTCCATTACGTATTCTTGGTGCCATTGTCCACAATTATTGGCCATATATGTGGGGTTTATTTCTGGGCTCTCTGTTCTATTCTATCAATCTATATGTCTTTATGCCAATGTCATATTGTTTGATTCTGCCATTTGGATCCAGAAATTGATCATTCCCCTATTGCTTGGTATATTGGCATGGTCTCCTGCTGACACTTGTGACTTTAGTGTCACTTTCTGCCCCAGACTTCTTAAGAAACCATGTTCTCCCCCCAAAAAAAGTTCTCTCCTCAAGAGGAAACCAGTCCCAGATGTAAGAATAATAAATTTCCCATTATATTACCAAAATCTAAGAGAACTTTCCTCTAAGAAACGAGAAGACTTCTGAGGTGGTAAAAATGATAAAATATTTTCTGTAGTATATGTTTTTTTAAATAATCTTCAAGTGGAAAGTTACTACTAGTATTTGAAAAAAGTGTCTAACCTGTTAATAAGTTTAAATAGAACAAACATATAAGTATTTTGGAAAACAAAGTCCTCTTCAAGAGGTTCATAACTTCCATTTTAGAACAAACATGGAAAGAATCTGGTGTAAGTAGGAAATAAAAAGAAACACAAAGATTCATTAAATGTTTATTAAGTATCTTCTATGGGATTATCTAAGAAATTAGAATGAGCAAAACATGTCTTCTGACTTTTAACATTTCACTTTCTAAAGGGACATATTAGAAACACAGATCCATAAATTTATAGTTAGAAGTCAAAAGCATTATATTTATAAAAATTAATAGTAAGAAAAACTTATGTGGAAGTGAAG
>VMDR010031485.1:0-12026 GCA_007922815.1 Macrotus californicus | reverse complement strand
GCATAAATGGTAGGTAGAAGATAGACAGGGGGAGGTTAAGAATAGTATAGGAAATGTAGAAGCCAAAGAACTCATATATATGACCCATGGACATGAACTAAAGAGGGGGAATGTGGGTGGGAAGGGGTGTGCAGAGCAGAGGGGAATAAAGGGGGGAATATGGGACAACTGTAATAGCATAATCAATAAAATATATTAAAAAAAAGAAGTATAATTGTCATTATGCACAGATAATTGTATATATATAAATCCAAAAGAAAATCCACTAATAAATTGTTTGAACTATTAAAAAAAATGGAAAGTGATGTGTAAACTTAAAGTGACATAAACATGCTAGCTAATATGGAATGAATAAGTATCTTAATATTTTCCTTTTTTCACTTTCTTTTTTTATTATATCTATATGAGAAGACGGATGTTAACTGAACCTATCGTAGTAATCCTTTCACAAACTGCATAAATCAGACCATTGTGCTGCATGCCTTTAGCTTAATAGTGCTAGATGTCAATTATTTTTCAACAAAACTGGAAAATAAATAATATCTGAGAATTTAGTGCCATATAAACTTAAAGTGATATAAACAAGCTAGTTAAAATATAATTAATATTTAAGACTTTAAAAACACAGTGACCTGCAAAGAAGACAATTTTCTGGAAAACCTTGATGAGACCACGTGACAATGAGGATTGAATACATGTTCAATGTACCCAATTAGAAGGAGTTGTTCACATCTTTGTCCAAAAAGTGGTGAGGGGGGAGGGGATTGGGAAGGGTGTTTGTGTTGGGGTGGGGGTGGGACCTATATATTTTTTTGTTTTTATTTGAACCCCAACCAAGAAGTTATTCTTCCAGTTCTGACCAACATGGAGGTGTAGGTAGAAACCTTTCACTTCCTCACACAACCAAAAGGAGGATACCAACCAACCCAAAATCAATAAACAACCAAAAGCGCCAGAAAATCAAACTGCATGGAACGCTGACAACTAAGGAATTAAATTAAAAAGTCAGTCAGAACAACCAGGCCGGCAGCACCACAGTGCAGCAAAGAGAGTTGCCCTGCCCGGGTGAACACCTAAGGCCCCGCCTCCTTACAACCTATCAGCTGCACCATGATAAAGAAATAGGGCCCAAATGAAAGAATACAGCAAAGCCTCAGAAAGAGAGCTAAGCAAGGAGGACATTGCCAACCTATCTGATGGAGAATTTAAAGCCCTGGTAATCAAAATGCTCACCAGATCTGATTGAGCTTAGTCAAAAAATAAAAGAACAAATGAAAGACACCCAAAGTGAAATAAAGCAGAAGGTTCAGGGAAACAACAGCGACAGGAAGGAAATCAGGACTCAAAGCAATGATTTGGAACAAAAGGTAAAAATAAACATCCATCCAGAAGAAAATGAAGAAACAAGAATTCGAAAAAGTGAAGGGACTCTTACAAGCCTCTGGGACCACTTGCAACATTCCAGTATCAGAATTATAGGGGTGCCAGAGGAGAACAAGAGCAAGACATTGAAAACTTATTTGAACAAATAATGAAGGAAAACTTCCCCAGTCTGGCAAAAGAAATAGACTTCCAGGAAGTCCCAAAGAAATTGGACCCAAAGAGGAACACATCAAGACACATCATTATTAAGTTACCCAAGATTAAAATTAAGGACAGAATCCTAAAAAAAAAAGCCAGAAAAAAGGAGACAGTTACCTACAAAGTTGTTCCCATCAGACTATCAGCTGATTTCTCCAAAGAAAACTTGCAGGCAAGAAGGGGCTGGAAAGAAGTATTCCAAGTCATGAAAGCCAAGGACCTACATCCAAGATTACTCTGTCCAGCAAAGCTATCATTTAGGAGGGAAGGGCAGATAAAGTGCTTCCCAGATAAGGTCAAGTTCAAGGAGTTCATCATCACCAAGCCCTTATTATATGAAATGTTAAAGGGACTTATCTAAGAAAAAGAAGATCAAAAATAGGAACAGTAAAATGACAACAAACTCACAACTATCAACAAATGAACCTAAAAGAAAAGAAAAACAATGAAAACAAAAACTAAGCAAACAATCAGAACAGGAACAGAATCAGAGAAATGGACATCGCATGGAGGGATTTCAGTGGGGAGGGGAGGAATGGGGGGAAAAGGTACAGGGAAGAAAAAGCATAAATAGTGGGGATAAAATAGACAGGGAGAGGTAAAAAATGGTATAGGAAACAGAGAATTCAAAGAACTTATATGTACAACCCATGGACATGAACTAAGGGGAGGGGGATGCTGGAGGGTTGGGGGAGCGGGGTGGAGGGGGGATAAAGAGGGAAAAAATTGAAAAACTGTAATAGCATAATCAGTAAAAAACACTTTAAAAAAAAAAAGAAGTTATTCTTCCTCGTCAAGGAATGCATCTGCCCTGGCGGATGCTGAGCACACAGAGAAAGGACCCAGAGGCAGCTGCCCCAGAGCAGAGCTCACTGACTGCAGAGACCTGACACGCCGTATAGATGGGACAGAAGGATTTTCTCAAAAAAACTCGAAAGTTGTATTTGCATAGAATTGTTAAAGACATTACTTAAAATCTAAATTTGACTAACCACAAATAAAAACTAGAAAAAACGTGCAAATAATACTAAGGACCCTAATATCAGTAAAAGATAATTCATATGCATGAAGCAAGAATGAAAAGAACGATGGGCAGAACACCAAAAAGTCAAAGAAAGAAGAAAGCAGAGGAATCTGGATGTGAGGATTTTAACACATGTCTGCGAACTGTCTGACACTCCTGTCATCATAAGGTGAGTGCTAGGTTTCCTCCCCTTGAATCTGGGTTGATCTCAGTGACTGGTTTACCAGCAGCTAATGGGAAGAGTGACACTATGCGACTTTCATAACCATGGGACCTATGAAGTCACAGAGGGCCCCATGCTTGGAAAGATTCCATGCTCTTCTCTTTCAATCTTCAAATTCTTAATAATCTTTGAACAAGGGACCCATACTTTCATTTTTCACTGGGCCTCACACATTATGTAGTGAGTCCTGCTCCTGAACCTGGATCCTGAAAGGCATTGCAGCTTCTGCCTGATTCTCTGGAACACTCGGGCTGGAGCCCTAAGCCACCACAGGAGCACCCTGAAGTACCCTGAAGCCACCTTCTGTGAGGAAGCAAACTATCCCACCCAAGGAGGCCATGGGTGCTGTGAGCACATGAAAAGAGAGGTGTGCAGCCAGCCCCTAGCTGCTCTGGGCCCCTGCTGTTCCACTTCTATCCAGCCTACATGCACATGAGAGACCTGGAGCCAGAACTGCCCCACTGAGCCCCTTCCAAATTCCTGATGAGAAACTGAAAGAGAAAGAAATGGTTGTCGATGCTCTAAGTCTTTAAATTTTAGGCTAACTTAAAAAAAAAACACACAGTTAACTTGAAAACTGGATTATGCCATAAATTCTAACCTTTGGGGGGCAATAAAGAAGAAAAGAGAGGGTAAGAAAGAGAAGAGACACTTTCTTTAGACCTTTGTCTGTAGCTATTAACCATTAAACAGAAAAGGGTGATATATCAGGAGAGCAAATGGGCCTGGAACCCAGGAAACAAGGCACGTCCTGACAAGTCAGTGTCTGGGGTGAAGCTTCCACCTGGAGCCCGGTGAGCCAGGGCTGCATCAACTCCAAGAGCCTACCTGAATGAGGTAAAGAGAGTAAAGAGAGTCCATATCTTATTGACCTAACTAATCTACATTGGGTTTGTGTGTCTCCTGGGATGGGCTCTCACACTGCCGAACCTTCTGCAGCTCCATCTTCTCTGACTGAGTCTGCAGGCCTAAAGGACAAAGACCACTGTTCATCCTGAGCCAGACTCTCAACCTGCAATCATTCTGATTCCACAAACAACTCCAGGGGGAAGGTCTGACTGTCCCACTGCAGCAGCCGGGAAAGAAAGCTCAGAGTAAGGAAGCAACTTTATAAAGGTGCGTCTACTGAGTGCTGATCAGGTGCAGGCTCTGCTGCGTGCATTACACACATTATCCCACTAAATGCTCGTAGCCGTGCTCTAAAGTAGGGAAGAACATCATTGCTGTTTTATGACAGGTGTACCTTGTTTCAGAGAGGTCTGGAAAGTTGCTGGGGGTCACAGAGTGGTCTTGAGGGTGCAGAGACGCTGGTTCGACACCCTGCTCGGAGCTTCTGCCATGACAGCTCCAAAGGCCAGGCTTGGCCCACACACCTATTGCCTCTTTGTGAAGTTCCTTCTTCAAAAGAGGGAAGCAGTGACCTCAACATCATGAGTATGGTCTTTGGAGGGGGACGGGGGGTACACCTCCCTCAAACCCCATAGCCCTGTTATGAGATTGTTGAAATGTGTGGGCATTACAGGTTGGGAGATACATAAAGCCTATTTGAGAACAGACATCATAAAACTTCAGTGAGTTCATTTTGTGCCCCACATCGGCTCCCAGCATGGAGTGTGCCCTTCAGACTAACTGTAGCAAATGGCATAAGATTTGGCAGTGGCCTGGGGAAAACTCTCTGGACACACACAGGCATGTCTTGCCTCTACATGCATGAAATGGCTTTGTGTGTCTGTAGACCTGACCACTGTTTGGTTCTACTTCTCGAAGACGAGCAGAGCAGCACCTCTTCAAACAAATGCAATCAGCTATACTGGGCAGGCTGGGCCCTGGCACCAGATCAACACAGAACCTAAGCCTTTTCTGTCTCATAGGCTTATAGTCACAAGTTTTTTATAACTCTCAGAACTGATTATGCTGTCAGTTCCTAAGGTTAGCAACATCACCCCATCAAACCCTCTTCTCCATGTCCTCGACGGGGTCTTACACCATCTATTCCCAATCATGGTTTCTTGTTCATCGTGTAAATTGCATTTATCACTCTAAAAGGACTTGAAACATCTTGACTATTTTCCCTTACGTGGAACATGAAATGCATCGATTTCTGATGCTACAGCCCCAGCTATTGTTTATTATCTGTCAGTTCTAGTTTATTTAGAAGTTGCCTCTACAGAACCTAGCAGTCTAAAAGTAGCTCACAAAAAAAAAGAATCAAAAGCCTTATTTCATTCACATGCTGACATTTGCCATCCGCCTTCCCAATTCGACTCAGCACGTTTCTAGTGGAAAGACCCCTGGCATCCAAGGGCTCTGTCTCCTTCGGTGGCCAGCAGACAAGCCCTCTAAATGTCTCCAATTGCTGGAACAGAACAGAGTTGTCGCTTCTTGCGGTCAAGTTCAGAACTTCCCGTTATTGCTGCCACCATCGTGAATGTGGTCACACAGCAAAGCCGTGTGAACTCCAGTTCCCAGGTTGGTCCTGGGGAACCATCTGCCTCAGAGAAGCACACGCAGGTCTGGAGCACAAAGGTGAACCTCAGAGACAGAGGTGTGGTGCTGGCAAAGTCATTTAATTTCTCGTGAAGGGTAGTTTTCTTCTCTGTGCATGGTAATAATAACAGGTCAGTTCCAGGGTTCATGTTACAATTAGAAATAATGTCTGAAAAAAATCTTATGTTCACGCTTAACAGATAGAAAGTTCTCAGTATGCAGTTGTTGTTACCGTTATGGAAAGAAACTGGTATAACACCTTTCTTTAAAATGTTAGTTTTATTTTTAACAAAGTTGCACGTGCATATTTTTTAATGGTCAAATGGGGCTATCAGTCTTGTTATAAAAACATTACCCCTTATGCATGTGTAACTCCTTTTTATAATGAAATGTATTCCTTTTTTATTTTCATTTTAATTTCAATTATAGTCTACTTTCAAAGTATTTTGTACTGGCTTCAGGTGTACAGCATAGTGATTAGACAACCATATATTTTACCAAGTGTTCCCCCGATGTTTCCAGTACCCAGATGGCACCACAGTCATTACAGTATTATTGACTACATTCCTTGCGCTGTACTTTACATCTCAGTGACTATTTTGCTACTCCCAATCTGTACTTCATAATGCCTTCACCTCTTTCTCCCAGGCCCCCACCCCCATGCCCTCTGGCAACTGCCAGTCTGCTCTCTGTGTCTGTGAGTCTGTTTCAATTTTGTTTCTACTCAACAAGCAATACCAAACCGTTTCCCAAATTGATTGGATCTGTTTACACTCCCACAAGTTCATGGGCTCTTTGATTTGGAAACTCTTGTCCTGGAAAAATTTTTCAAGTATACTTTGGCCTACATTCTGACTCATATCTTCAACTTTATATTCCTGACCTTCCACTGAATTTTTATTTCTTCTCTCAGTGTTTTACTTTTCTAGTTCACTTACTGTTCTCTGAACATTACTTTTTTCTAGCCACTATTTTCGTCTATGGCTGCAATATCTTCTTGCATCCCTCGGGCTACATCAATAACTTTCCTTGGTCGTATTTTCTTCTTCCTATTGCCTTCCTACCACCTACTCCCTCCAAGGTGCTTTTTTAGGGTGTTTCTGTGTCTGTCTGCCTTATCAGATGCTTTCCTCAAATGTCTGAAGACCCCTTGTTACCTGCCTCTATTTAAAACTGTTGCACTGAGAAGTTTATTAGAAGCTCTGTGTGCAATGGTGAGGTCTGGCAGCTTTGTTCTTTTGTGTAATCATAAATCTAGGCTGTTTCATTGGCAAAAAATGTCAAAAGATAAAGGTCTTTTCTCCTGGGCTGGTCAAATTTTTCACAGAAGACTCTTTCAATCTCCTGCATATACCCTGCATTTTGCTGTGTGTAATGCGCACCCACGTTTTGGGTCCAAATTTTCTGGTGGGGAAAAAATCTTTGGTTTTAATTGTTTACCTCAATTATTTATTTATTTATATTTAGAAACAAAATCAATGATCAGATTCCAGGATATTATTTTATATACGGATATCATTATTGCTTTCTAGAGTTACACTTTTAATACCTAAGCATAAATAAAAGAATTAAAAACATTTATATAGATACAGAATTAGTACTGCCCATGTATAATGTGCATCCTTATTTTTCCCTCAAAAATTTGGGCAAAAAACTGTGCATTATACACGGCAAAATATGGTAGGTACAGCCCGACTCCACATTCTGGGATCCGTGGGAGAAGACCCAGAGGAGAGGGGAGTCACGACTGTGAGTGTGAGCATTCACTTATCTCCCTATTTTCAGTATAAATAAAGCCTCACAAATAAGCCTCCAGTACCTTGCCAATGTTGTGCAGAGTAGGAGAGAAGATCTTCAGATCTGTTTTTATGTTAATTAGGAAGAGATAGTTTATTTCTCTCTCAAAAAAGAAAAGTCCAGAAGTAGGCAGATGGTCCTGGATGTATACACTTTGCTTGGTGAGATAATCCAAAGATCCAAGTGTATTCTACTTGTTGCCCCCCCTTCTCCCACGAGATCCTCTTCATCTCCACAGTCAAGACTAACTCATCACATGATATCTACATCCCAGCCAACAGGCATAGAGGAGAAAGAGATTGAAGGGCAATTAGGTTTTTTTTCTAAGGACCCAACCTACCACATCACATTAGTGAGACTTATTCATGTGGCCCTATCTCCCTGCAAGAAAAACTGAGAAATGCAGCTGCCCGCAGGGCAGCACATGCTCGGCTAAGACTCGGTGAAGAGGGGGTTCTACACCGAGACAAACGGTGTAGAACCAGGTCTACACCGGAAGGTGTAGAAACCTTCAGAAGGAAGAAAGGGAGGCTGGATTTGGAGGTAGTAGCTCTCAATGCCACAGCTTCTCAGACACATTTCAAGCAGTCGTTTTGTTCTTGGCCCCACCACTACTTCCCCTCTTAGAAGAACCTATGACACCAGTGCTGTGGCTTTCTTGGGGTTTTGCAGGGCTAATCAAATCACTCTTTGAACTTTGCCAGCTCTAGGTCAGGGTTCAGATTTCCCAAATCTGCTTTGCCATTTGCAACCGATCCATCTGCTCTCCAGCTCCAGGGGTTCATGGCTGATGTCTTCACCTTATCTCTTTTTCCTTGAAGATTTATCCATTGTTAAAGAAACCTTTCACTCTTAGTTTAGTGGGGAGGAATTTGGCAAGGGAGCGGTGATTAAATATGTGAGCTCAGCCATTTTAAACAATTCCTGTCTCACCAATGCTGACTTTCAATTGGGATCAAAAGTGACAGGCATCTGGTTTTAGTCTTTCATTGGTCATTTATTCGTTCTGTAAGTATCTATTATGTGTTTGGTACATGGAGTCGTTGTGATAGGCACAGGGGAGACAATGGTTTCATCAACCTTGTAGCCCAAAAGCAGAAGCTGATAAGATTAAGAGGTAAACACACAATAAAATTTAAGAAATATGAAATAAAGAAAACAAACATTATACTAGAATAGAAAATAAAGAGGTAAATGCAAGGCACATATGCTAAACTTGTTTCGTTTGAGGAACTAAAAAGGCACTATTGTGACTTTATGGCTTCTTATCTTTGTATCTTCTTACCCTCTGATTCCTAAATACTTTTATAAATTTTTTTCTTGTTTTTCCTTCTTAACTTATACTGTTATCATGAACAGAACATTACACTTTGAAAAGATAGGGTTCAAATTCTAACTCTGCCATTTTCCAGATATGTGACCATTATTTAGCTTCTCAGAACTTAATTTTTATCAGTTGAAAAGTGAAAAATTATTGACCCAGCAATTCCACTGCTGGGATTATACCCTAAGAGCCCTGAAACCAATCCAAAAGAACCTATGCACCCCAATGTTCATAGCAGCACAATTTACAATAGCCAAGTGCTGGAAGCAACCTAAGTGCCCATCAGTCAGTGAGTGGGTCAAAAAACTGTGGTACATTTACACAATGGAATACTACACAACAGAGAGAAAGGAGATCCTACCCTTTGCGACAGCATGGATGGAACTGCAGAGCACTATGCTAAGTGAAATAAGCCAGGCGGTGAGGGACAAATACCACATGATCTCACCTTTAACTGGAACCTAGTCAACAAAAGAAAAAAGCAAACAAAATATAACCAGAGACATTGAAATTAAGAACAATCTGACAGTAACCGGAGGGGAGGTGGGAGGGGATGATGGGAGGAAGGGTTTTCAGAAACAACTAGAAAGGACACATGGACAAAACCAAGGCTGGGGGTGGAAGCAAGGGAGGGAGGTGGGTTTGGCTGGGGTGGGGGTGGGGTGTTGTGAGGGGTAAATGCAGACAACTATAATTGAACAACAATAAAATAATTTTAAAAAATAAATAAAAAGAAAAGTGAAAAATTATTAAAAACTTATAATGAGAATCAAATAGATAATTCATGTGGAAGTACCTGGCATATAGTGAATAAACAGTAATTGTTAAAAGTAAATCTGAATATTGAATACATTCTTAGCTAACATTCAACTTGGATTCTCCCCCAAACAGGCAACAGACTCATGAATTAGTTTTCAACTCAGATAATGAGAAAAAATATGTCGATGTTACAAATGTGTTTGGTGAAATCAAATTGCCTGGGTCAGAGCCCTAGCTCACCCATAGAACTACATCTGGTGGTGACAGATCGTGCTGAGTAAGACACCTGTTTCAAGGGTAGAATGTAACATATGTCAACATGCTGCCTTCCCATGGCATACTACAGAACCTCGACTAATGGACTATCTAGCACATTTTGAGTAATTCTCTCTCTTTTTTTGTAGCATGTATGGACTCTTGGGAGGCATAAGCTCCAAAAGTTTGGATTTGAAGTACTCTGGTTTATTTTTCCATTACTTAATGTCTTAAATATCATGAAATGCCCCTAGTGGTATTATTTAAACTTAATTCAACAAACCCTTATCATTCACTTCATAGACACATCATACTGTGTTGATGTGCTGGAAACATCTTCCTAGTATTTGTGGTCTAAAATATAAGGTCCAGCCCTGGTTGGTGTGGCTCAGTGGATTGAACACCGAACTGTGAACCAAAAGGTCGCCAGTTTGATTCCCAGTTGGGGCACATGCCTGGGTTGTGGGCCAGGCCCCCAGTAGGGGGCACTTGAGAGGCAACCACACACTGATGTTTCTCTCTCTCTCTTTCTCCCTCCCTTCCCCTCTCTAAAAATAAATAAATAAAATCTTTTAAAAAGGAGAGTTATTTGTGCCAGACCCTGTATAATAAAATACAGATTACTCCAAAGTGTTTTTTTCAATGATTCAGAGGACACTTTATGATCTTACAACATCTCAGAGAAACCATTATGAACATCAGTTATCAGTTATAATTCATTATAGACCTGCTTATAAGGAAAGGGTGAATAAGGTATATAAGACACAAAATATTGGCAAATTTGACTTGCTCTCTTCTCTGTGCTTCCACAGCACTCTGTTCTGCAGGGAACCTGGAAAGTTGTGTTGTAGTACCCCAAATGCAAATGCCCCCCACCCCAGATTCTAAACTGTTCAGTTGCCAGATCTGTATCCTGTCCATTTTTGCATTCTTAGTATCTAAAATCAGGTGAGGCATGCAGCATACACTCAATAAATGTGGGCATAGGATTGATGGGTGGATGGATGGATAAATATATAATAACTTTCTCTAGTTATTGCCCTAGGAAACATACAGTGGTGAATGTTGAAATTAAAGACACTCTACAATCTAGTAGCACAATGAAGCTTAGCATTTGTGCTGCACTTAGTGATGCTACCAATCCTACAGCAGTATCTGTGAATGTGAATACAGGGTTAATATCAGGCCTGGGTGAGGCAGACCTGTCTGAGAATGACCTAGGTTCCCATTGCCCTGTTGCCCTGGAAACAGTAGAGTTAAGATAAATGGGGAATAGTTGTCTTTCCCTCTGTATTGTGTGAAACAAAAACCTGCTTTTGGAGATCTGTGAGTTGGCACGCAGACTTCAGGCTTGATGAAAACCATATAGGGGATTGCCGGGGGAAGGGGTCTGTGGCCTCTCTGTGATGAGGTGACCCCACATTCCCTGGCTCTCACACCTTGACCCTGCATGAGGGAGGGGTCAGAAAAATGCTGGACTAGGGTAGCTGCTGGGCCTCCTCATCAGTTGATGATGCTGTATCTCCTTGCTGTCTCCTTCTGTTTTCTTCCAGGAAGCTCAATAAGAGTAGTATCCGATTTAAGCCTGTCTGTGTTTCCAAGTCTGATTTGCCAACTCAGACTCATAGCGGCAGCTAGGCTGTCTAAGTCAGTAATCTTCATACCTGACCTTCTGCTCCCAGATGTCACTTCTAGCACACAGAAGAAAGAGTTTTAAAAAGAGAGGGAGGGTAGGAGGGAGAGAGAGAAGAAAAATCTCCAATACTTTCTTCCCAAGGGTGGAAAATAAAATTGTTTGTAAGTTTGGGGATGCCATGAACCCCAGGCAAAACCCAAACTGACTCCCAAGAGGCCAGCACCCTTGGGCCAGCAAGATCAGAATGGAAGGGATTGAAATTAACCCCGGTGACAATGTCTGAAGTAGGCACTGCACAATTTAAACTACAGTGCCAAAGAAAGGCCATTGGGGAAAGGAAGTGCAAAGGGGAAAAGCAGGATGAGGGTAATTTGATGACTAGGAAAATGTCAGAGGCATATTCACTGAAAGGTCCCACTGGGTCAGCAAAACAAGAGGGAATAAAAGCATCTGCATGTCCAATGAAATTAAAAATTCTTTTAGGTTGTCCTCTCTGCTAAATTCTTATGGCTTGAAAATGATTTTAAATTCCTGAAAGCAACTCTTTCTCCTCTGTGTGAATGTATAGCCACTTTAAAATGGGAGTTTGGTGTGTGCCTTCAGCTAGAAGAAAAGTTTTAAGAGGGTTTAATATCCCTTGCAGGCATGTGTAATTTTTTCAAGCACCAAAGAGAGTCCATATGCTAATGAAGCCAAAAGAGACCACGTAGGTGACAGAAGCCACGCAAAGCACCTGGCTCAGAGTCCTTGGAACTCACATCCACTAGGCTGATCATTTTCACTATCATTCATTCGTTATCATTCTTTTATTTAATGTAGTGAGAGCCCACCATGAGCAAATCAAATTGGCCCTAAATTTTTCACTTCTTTTATTCCATGTGGTTCATTCCAAAGAGAAGTGCACTATAGGTCATTACTCTTCCATATATTTTAAAAAACC
>VMDR010031484.1:0-12033 GCA_007922815.1 Macrotus californicus | reverse complement strand
AACATATCACAGAGGACAGTGACTAAAACCTAAACGGTTTTCCAAGCCTTTTAATTATATTTATTTCCAGGAGCAATTTGGTATAATTTTCAAATTTATAGTATGCCACAAATAATAACCTGAGATCAAGTTTCTCACAACTATTACTGTGATTTAGGCTACTGACTGTTGATTTATAATTTATCTTTTGGTTTAGTGGGCTTGAGAGCTGAATTGTTACTAATTATCATGTTCATACATGTTAATGCATGACTCTCCTAAGCTTGTGGGATTCTGAGGCAATTCATGGCACGTGGTTACAACAATTGTAAATTTTGACATGTGTTTGACATGTGGTTCTACCAATTCCAAAATGTGGTACCGATCAGCATTTCAAAATCGATGGAAGAGGTAGCAGATAAGGAAATGTAAGACTTGGACACTGCTCCTGGCTTCAGCATCGTTTGGATATAGTGGAAAACCCATCAGATATACAAAATTGTGGAATACACCTTCACATTTCCATGATAATGAGCTTCATTTTGTAAAGTGTTCTTCTTTTTACTTGGCAAGCAAGTGTGTATAGTACTTAGAAACATGGAACTCTGGACCAGAATGTCTGCATTTAAAGCTGGTCTCTACATTCACCAAACAAGACCTCTGACTCCTCTGTGCCTCAGTTTCTTTGTCTGCATAATAAGGCCCCTAATAGTATTGCCTGTGGAAAGGATTGAAATGAGTTAACATACGTAAAGATTTTACAACAGTGCCTGGAAGACAGGAAATGCTCTGTGAATATTTGTTTGCTATGATCTTTAATTTCATATAAATTGTGATATTACTCCCTAATTATTAATTAATAAGGGGAGCTGGAACAAATTACATGCATGATAAATTGGAAGTTGGCGTAACTACAGCACAGGAAAAAAAAGAGTCTAATTCTACCATGGGGCTTGAACATTTTACAAAGGGGTGAAGGGAATGAAATGTCGGGGTCAACAGCCATGGTTCAGGTGACAAGCTAGGTCATCTGCATAAGGAAGTTATTTTATCCTCATAAATACATATATCGGGAAAGTACTGTTAACCTCATTTCAAACATAAGACAGCCAAAGCCATGATTTCTTCTTTGAGCAAGGAATGAGTTGATGTGGGAAAGGATGCTTAAAACATTATGTGGTCATTGGTAAGCACTCTGTGGTGTCATTGAATCGACACACATCACTCTAAACTGTCTACACATGATCATTCCTGTTTGTGTTTGGAACAACAACTTTAGCTTTCTACATGAGGCATTTCTTATGTGAGTGCTCTTGGTGGGTAAGAAGAAAGTAAATTTTTGAAATTTGGGGTTGTTTGTTCATGGATACTATAGGACCATACTTTAAACTCCCCAGCTCTCAGCCTTGTTCCTGGCCATGCACTAAAGGGCTGAGCCATTAAAAAAAAAAAAAAAAAAAAATGCAGCCCTGGCTGGTATGTCTCAGTGGATTAAATGCCACCCTGTGAACCAAAGGGTCGCCGGTTTGATTGCCAGTCAGGGCACATGACTGGGTTGCGGACCAGGTCCCCAGTGGGGGGCACGTGAGAGGCAACTCCACATTGATGTTTCTCTCCCTCTTTCTCCTTCCCTTTCCTTTTTTCTGAAAACAAATAAATAAAATATTAAAACAAACAAACAGAAAAACAAATGCATGTTCTTCTTCCATGGTTCCAAGCAAGAAAGAGATGGCTGGAATGTGAGTCATACCTCCCATCTGAGCAGCAAAATGGATCCCTTGGGTAGCCCATTTATACATGTGAGTGGGGAGAAGGTTTGGCCAAGAGCATAAGGAGGCAATGGTGCCTTTGGAGCAGAGAGGGCTGCCTTCAGGTTGGGGAAGGGGGTCGAGCTGCCCCCCACTCTGTCCTCAACACTCTTAGTCCTCTTTGCCTTATTCTTAGTTTTCCCTTTTCCACAGAATTATATTTCACCATGATAAAATGCTCCCCCAAATATATATACGCGAAGGCATATATCTGTGTTTTTCTGGCAATTTGTCCCCATTACCACAAGGTAGATCAAAACATGTCCAATGCTAAACGACAAAACCTTCCAAACATTAAATCACAAGCTGGAATAGGTTATAATGTGATGACAAGAATAAAAATGAAGCCCAAAGGGGCCTGTAGAAATTAGAGGCAGTGAGAGGAAAGCAAGAGATTTCTGGAGGACTCATTGGTGACAGATTCTGCATAATAAAGTCACTTATCAGGAGGACTTCTGGTCGACCCTACCTAAAAACCAAGTACTAATGAGATCCTTTAGGCCACCAGTAAATGTATGCAGCTTGTATAGTCATAGCTTGTGTGGTCTTAGCTATGAACCTTTTTTTTAAATGGGCACAGAACTTGGTATTTTTTCTTCATTTAATTTAGTTAAAATTGTGCTTCAGTTGGTAGAGGGGACCTTCTGCTCCAGTGTTCTTTGTTCATTTTCCCAATAGAAAGACAAGCGTGGACACGAGAATAATTACACCTTGAATCACAGTTACAGAGTTACATAAAAATACACACATAGCCTTGCTTTGAAATAAATTTATTAGCTAAAACTGGTAGACTTATCATAAAAGAAGTATGGTATGAAAAGTACCCATGAGAGTCTCAAGTTCTGTCCCCAGATGTCACAGACCATCTCACTTGTTTATTTCCTTTCTCAAGGCCTAGATTGTCAGCTGGAAAAAGAGACCCAAACCAGCAGAATCCCTCGCTATCCAGTGTCCCCTCTGATGCTCAGCATGCTCTGACCAGGCTTCCTTCTGCAGCAGCAAAGCTGAGCAGCCTCTAAATGAAAACAGTGGAAAACCCTTCTTTGCTATGGGGTGCAATGCCAGTCCTCATGTTTCCTCTCATTGCTTCTTTCCACTTTACTTGGCTTTCATTGGCTTTCAGGAAGCTCGAACTATCCCATAAAAAAGTGGTGGTGAGTGAGCATAAGGAGGTAGGGTAGGGACATGCTAGAGAATCAATATTTGTAAATGAGGAAGTGTAGTCATCTCGGTACTCTGAGTAATAAGATCTCCCTGTTCACCTCGAGCTCTTGGGCAAATAGAGGATCATTTGAGTGTGGTTTTTACATATCTCTAAACTCTTTCCTTGGCTTGCTAATGTGGGCTCAAATTCTTCAGCATCATCTATTTCGTAAGGATTTGATTTCATATCTACAATCTAGGAAATGGAATAATGTGATCGCTAAAGGGAATAGAAGCTATTCTGCTTTCACAAAAGAAAAGAGAGATGTTACATTTAGAAACCCTGAACAGGAAGAAAGGGGGGAGGGGAGCATGATGGAGTGATGTGAACATAGATAAGGCAAATCCTGTGATGTGAATTCCAAGGAATGGCACCATTACAGAATGCAGTCCATTTATATGGTTCTCATTCTCAGGGTTCAGACATTTACAAGTAAACTACTAAATATAATAGATTACAAGTCCACTGAATCAGAAGAATCCCAGCTTTTGGTATGATTAAGTTTTAATTGTATTTCTCCTTGGGGATCACTAGGAGCTAATAAGCTCATGAAAATAGGTCTTTAAATAGCAGGAGGAGTGAGAATCTCCCCATGCTCTATATTTGGTCATGCCTGGTTGCCTAAGGCATTCTGCTGCCAGCGGTCTCCAGCGTCCAGTTCTCATATCAACAAAATATCTAAATAACACTCAAAAAATCCCTAATTTCAAAATGAGATATTAGACACGCAGCTCTTTTTTTTGTTAAGCTAATCAATAGTGTGTTTTTAAAAATACTACCAAATCTTATTTATGAGAAAGGCCAATTTAGAAGACATATATCCAAAGGCACATGTTTTGTAGTTTTAAGTAAATACGTTAGACTAAAAAAATCCTTTCTTGCTTGCTGCCTGTTTTAATGCTACAGAATAGATACCATGTCTATGATAAGACTAACTTTCTAGGGTATTCAGTGTGCTCTGATAATACAGGGTCTGGCTCATATAATGCCCCTTTTTTATCAGAAAATCTTTCATTACAAAATCATAAGCATGTAATTCTGTAACATAACAATATCACACTCAAGCACGCCATATGACATTTTAAGTGAAATATTCAAATTAAAACCATAAATTATTATACCCATATTATTACCCTACCAATTCCACACTCAAACAAGCCTACCTTCTGCCAGACCCTGCATATTAGCATCTTTTCATGCTATAAGGGTATCATCTGATAAGTTATAAATGTCCACTATTTTTAAATTAAGTAAATAAGTTTAGTGTGAGAAATACATAAACCTTGATGATAGCATTTTTAACCCAATGGGCAAGTGTAGGGGGGGCATTTATATCATTTGTCAAATTGCTCATATTTTCCAAGGACATACAAAAATACCACTGGGAGGAAGATCATGTTCCCTTAGAAGTACACGAGTTCTCAGAGCTCTTCCAAGTATACCTTGGGCCCAACTGAAACAGACAAGAGATGGACAATAGGAGCCATCACCGCCTCTTTGACTGAAAGCACACTCATCAACTCCCCTCTGAGTACAATTCCAGCTCTGTCTTTTCCCTTTGCCTAAAGGGGCCCATTTCCTGCAGGACATTTTACACCATTCATGAGCTTTCCTGGGCTCAGTTTCAGACTAAGTTCTCTCTACTTTCCCAAGCAATCCTGTGTAATCTAGGATTACTAAACTCCCTGTGGTAAAATTGGCAAAGAAAATTTCACTTCTTTGGACCTTTTGCATAGGCATGGCCTTTAGTTTTATCTAACAAGTTTCTAATCTTAGGTTCTGTCCTCAGCAAGATTCCCTCATGGCCTTCCCTCTTCCTGCATGGATTACATTTGTTTTGATTGACACATCACAATGTAGTGAATATGGATAAGTTGACTATGAGATATCTGAAAAGGAGGGTTGTTTATAAAGTTATATTTTAATCCTCAGCACCTAACATAGTACCTACCTAAAAGTAGCATGCCAGTAACTGTTCAATTAATAAAAGAGCTTTAATAATTCTATGAGCATAAAGCACTGTAAAGAATTAAATAAGCATAAAATGAACATTTTGAAAACTGTACTGTAAGTACAGATACAGATGAAATATATCTGTCCACCAATGTTTCTATAGCAGAGGAAATGTAATTTTCAGATGGCCACATTTATTCCTGAAAAAGAGTAAGAAATGTAACTTGACCTGTTCCCCGAACTTGAACTTAAGAACTGTAGATGCTACCTCTCTCCATTATATGACAAATACGAGTTTACTTGATTTTTTAGCAGTGCCCTTTAAGAGTTCCTAGCCCCTAGGCTCAAATCCAGTGGAAAAGATGCTCTTATGGTATTTTTGACCTGACATGAAGTATGTATTAACCGAATCCTTGCAACCAGTAGCTCTCCTAGGATTCCCTCCCAATTTTGAGAAGGCCAGGGGTCCAGATAAGTATCTCAAAGCTCAGCCTTTTGAGGTTAGCAGATGATCACTCTACTTTCTGCCCCAATCACTTTTAGGCGGAGACTGTCACTTCATTGATTGTGTCCCGTTGCCCACAAAATCAATAGCATTGAGTGCCAAGAGAAAACATCTGTTACAGAAATCTAAGACAGACCTCCTGACCACAGTTGAGTAAAATATATCAAAGCACGTTAGCCATGGAATGATTCCTTAAGTTTATTTTGGTTAACAGGGATAATTTAAAGTAGAACGATGGCCCAAGAGAGAGATTACCCACAGTTTTATAGATTTACCAACTTCTCTCTACTTAGGAACCCTAATTTCCCACATGCTCACGGCTTTCCCTGGTGACTGTCTGTGGTTTAATAACATATGTTGCCTGGAGGGCTATGGAAGAGCAGAGAAAACATCCAATCCAACATTCAATTGTAGGAATTGCAAAAGGGAACACTCCATTTTATAGTGCTGCAAATAATTTCAGCGAAAATTCTAACACTTTTCAGACACAATAATTCTTAAGATCATTAAAGCGTGAAGCGCTAGCAAAATTCATTTAAAGTCATCCTTATTTTTTAAATAAAACCTTATCTGTACTAGAATTTCTTTACTCTGAAAACTTCTTACCCTAAAAACTTCTGAGACAAGTTACACATATCCATGCAAGTATCATGTAACTCCCATCACAAATAGGTGACCGGCTTGCAAAGTCTAATGACTCCCTCACCAAAGAGCAATCTATTAGATTCCCAAGTACTAATGAAATCCTGTTTTTTTATAATACATTTCAACACATAATTATTATAATATAATAGTGAGAATAAAATGAGCTCTCATCCTTGTCTTCAAACAGGATCTGAACCTACTGGTAGCTTAGCTTCTCATTCAGACTCTGTTTTTCTTTGAATAAAACTCAAGATTATTTTTTCTTAAAATCCCTTATAGGTTCGGTTCCAAAATAGTTGACACCGAATTGTCAAGGGTTAGAAAAAAAAAGAAGGCCTTCAGAGATATGAAGGCAAGTTTAATAGATTTTAATTTACCAATAGATAGTAGGAAAGCATGCCTTTTGGCTACAAACCTTGAAAGTGCGCATTTCTACAAAAGCAAAGTGGAAGAATCATGAAGTTTTTTTTTGATTGGACTCAGCAATTTAGCAAATAAATCCTATACACACACACACACACACACACACACACACACACACACTCACATGTGCAGACACATACAAAGATCTCAAGTCTATGATAGCCAGATTCTTCTTAAATTTAAGGGAAAGATTTTACATTCATCTTTCTTTACTGACTAGCCAATTGTGATTCCTGCAACTTGCAAAGTGAGCTGCACCCAGAATGCAATGCAGGTAACATCAGTGATACTCATCTGGGAAGCATATCTTCCTAACTATGAGGAACCAATTCGGACCTTTTGCTTAGCTCAGATCTGGGTCTCTTCTCAGCAGGGGGTGCCAATTGTGCCAAACAGTGCTGAATTAATTGGGGTCGTTTGGCTCTGTCTCCAGTCAGTTACCAATACATACACAAAGAAAAGAAGAGGGAAAAATCGCCTCGATATTGTGTTCCTTTATCCCGCATGTTAGCAATCTTATATTCCTCTTGGATAGTTAGTCAACTGACCCCTCTGAAGCTTGGGAGCTTCAACACAGAACACAAAAAGAAGTTTCTGTTTATTATGATTTATCACTACTCTACCCACTAAATATCATTTTGAATATAATTTTGTTGAAAGTGGCTAATTCTTCATATTTTCATTTAATGAAAATATACACTTTGGATACATAGAACTGAATTATTCCATGGTATTCACATTGCTGTCTTTTGGGGCCTTTTTCTTCAAAAAGGTAAATGTCCACAGGTACTAGGAAAAATATGCAGCCTTCACTCACAGGAATATTCTGAACAATGTTGCCCATGCAAAATAGATACTATTACTTTCTGATAGACCATTTAAACAAGTTTTCTTGGAGCTACTAAGCTCAAAAAAGTCTTATCTGAATTCCCATTGGTTGAAGAATTTGTAATGGCGGAAAGTACACTTTAATGTATATATTCCACAGTCTCACTGTGGTCCCATTCTAACTATGGAACTGGATTTTCACCTTTTTATGGACATAAAAGCCTGTTTTTGTCAATATTCTTGATATTTCCTACTACATTTTCCTTAGAACCTCTGCCTCTCTAGATTTTCTTTCAATAGGGAAAGGATTCCTTGAAGTTTTGCCTCAAGCCCACTTCTTCCCAAAGCCTCCCGATTCTGGTCCATGTTGGTCTCCCCTTCTCTGAAATCCCCACCAGCCTGAGTGTTTTTCCAGAAGATGCAGCATCTGGTTACAGCTCTGTGCTGATCTCTTCTACTTCTCTCATGCCTGTTCACCTTGCTTCCTCAAACAGATGGGAAGAAACTTGAAAATACAAGTAAGGGTTTAAAATTTCGTGGTATTCCTTTGAGGATGCTGTTAAACCCAGAGTAGATGCTAACTTAAAAGTAAATAGATACGGACATATTTTGGCTGAAGATGATACAGTCATGGCGATGTGACATTTGAGAGTGGATCGTTAGTTACATCTGATGCCCAGTCGGACTACAGTATCCGGGACCCAAATTTTAGGCAATTCCTGCGATTACTCCAAGTGCCTTATTACAAACTATCATTATATAATCTCATTTTAATCCCTACAGCATCTCCATGTATTAAGTATAATAAACCTACTTGTAGTCAGAAAACCCGAAACCCAGGACATGGAATTTTCTGACTGCATGTAGAAAATACAGAAAATACATACAACAATGAATAAAACAGACTGTTCATCTTCTGGTGTATATCCTTTGTAGGAGACCCATTTTTATCTTCTAGTATTTTAAAGGAAATTTGTCATTAGTTTACTTTTCTAATCTATTATTCAGCATTCACATCCTAATTTAATGGAAGTTAGTGGAGCACTTATCTTGCATGCATCTTTGTATCCACGTATTAATTATGTTTATAGTGTCCTTGCACTCTAAAGTGGAATGCAGGTATTGCCAAGAAAAGTAAATGAAGACGTGGAAGCTCTTCTACAGTCTGTCGTGAAATTTACACAGAAGATTACTCATCTTTCCATTCTTAGACGCAGAAGAACTGCAGGGTAGCAGAAATCAAAGAGCAGAGAAGAGGAAGCCTTCATGTTTTCACGCACAGATTGTAGAATATATGGTTCTAACAGAAATACTGTTGAGAAGTTTATGCTGTGACCCTGCTTCACTTTTTCAACGGGGAAACCGAAAGGTAAATTATGCACACTTCAGTTATTCATTTTCACATCTTTTTACATGGGGCATAAGTTTAACCCAGAACTGTTGGTATTTAAATCTCTGTTTATTATTTTTTGTAAAGAAATAATGAGTCGATTAAAAATAATGCATTTGATTTGAATTAGAAACAACTTCAAAATCTATAAAAAATTAAAATCATGTCCTACAGTTAAAGGGATGCTCTCATCCTATGAAAGTACAGAAGGCCAAGGAGGTGAAGTAATAGGTCATTATCCCTGTCCGACGATAGAGAGCAGACTCCTGATAATCTATATGGCTTAATCAAAAGCCACGTGGAGAGTCAAGAAAATTAATTGGAATCCAAACTCCTTATTTCTCTCCAGCGCTTCCCTTGTGATAGCAGAGGCATATAAAATTCTTAGAGGGTTCAAAATACTCTGCCTAAACTAATTCTAAATTAATTATTTTACAGCTACTTCCACTTAAGCCAAAGCAATTATATAAATCCCTCTCCCTTTTCCTTTTTATTCGAATTGAAAAGACTATGATGTGTTTCAAGTACTGGTGGACTTGGTGTCAAAGTGTAAAAGACAACAATACTCTCTCAGTGGGAAGATGACTGCCTGTTGGCTAGGATAACTCTTTATCCACTACTTTTGCTTTACATGTATATGTGTTCACACACCTTGGTCAATATACGTAATGCCTTCAGTGGGTATGTGGAATGAGACAACCACTTTATAAAATTGTTGGGCAGTTTCTCATAAAGTTAAATGGGCCCTTATCAGATAGCCAAATGATTCCACATTTAGGTATTTACCCCAGAGGAGTAAAATGGTATTCCCACAAACAAACTTGTTATAGTATGTCAATGGCAACTTGATTCATCACAGCCCTAAACTGGAAGTGATCAAAATGTCCAGCAACAAAGACTGGATAAAAGAATTGTAGTATACAATGGAATACTACTCAACAATGTAGATGGGTGAACTACAGGCAACAAGAAGGAAAGGCGGGACTCAATAAATAAGTGCTTTCATCTTTAAATGAAAAGTGTTAAAAGGTCAATTAGAACATGATAAATCAAGTTTCCTCTTCTAGTACAAAATCCATTGGCATACATTTACCTATTTTGTATATAACTGTATTTTTAAGTAATGGTGAGATCTATTTAATTTTTCTTTTTCTCATCTTTTTTCCCCCCATTCATTAAAAAGCAAAATAGTTAATGGCCATTGTCTCAATAACCTTGGTGGTAAACTTGACTTTGTCTCAATGTCATCTATTTTCTTCATCGGTGTTGTTGGAATGATTGAAGTCCCATTCTGTGAACTGCAAAAATAACCCAGATTCTGGAATCCTTCAGGTGATAAAATGTAAATTACCTCAGGTAGGTTCTAGTCATCACCACAATACCTGAGCACTAAGCATTACAGAGGCCAGGAAGGGGATCTGCATAACTTTTGATCTTTCTGATAAGTTAATTGTCTTTGGTTACTTTCATTTGTTTATCTTCATTCAATATGCTCTGAAAGAACATTTCAAATAACCCTTTGCTCATCTGAGATTACTTTGTTATTTCATCAGTTATTAAGAATTTTTGAGAGTCACAAGTTCAGCATGCTATTTTCTAAACTAGCATGTATTTCGTCTCTAAAATGCATGTATATTTTTGAGGAATTTGGGGTGGCATTTAATAGTTTTTTGAACATCACCCCAAAATTTTACTTCTAAAGCTATATTCTGTTCTAGATTATTAGTTATAATGGTTCCCTTTTTTAGTCATTTTATGATGTCTTGAAATCAATACCAACAACTAAGTAAAGGAAAACAATGGACAGTCTAAACTGAAGACAATGAATTGAAGAAGATGCTGTGAGTGTTTGTGGCAAGTACAGGCTCACCCAATGTTAACATTTAGTTTACAATGAAATAGTATTTCTCTGAAACACTGTATGGGCTACAAAAAAATCCCTATGTGTTAACTCATGTCCTCTACATCAGCAATTTTCAATGTTTTTCATCTCATGGCACAAATAAACTAGCTACTAATATTCTGCAGCACACCAAAAATATATATTTTTGCCTATCTGGTAAAAATAGGCAAAATTTTGATTCATTCACATCAGACAGCTATTGTTATTTTTTTATTTGCCAATCTAAAAGGAAAGAGGTCAGTCAGCTATTGCATGTTTTAAAAATGCTCATGGCACACTGGTTGAAAATAGCTGTCCTAGATTACCATATTTCATCGAGTTCGACAATTGTGATTTCTATTTGATATTTATCTATACATATGGATATAGACTTCTTTCTTATTTAGCCAGGGTATTATTAAAAGAGAGTATCTGACACAGAAAACAAAGATGTGCAGGAAATTTCAAGTAACATTCCATGGAACGTCTCTGATGCACTGTAACTCTACTAAATGCATTGTGTCTGCAGCTGTCTACACCAACTGATGTTTTGGGTATAATGAATACTAATGTTTCCTGGAGGTAATTGTCCTATTATATTCAGAGTTCAGGAGTTAGGTTTATTAATAGTACGTGATACAATGTTTTTAGCTAGGCAATCAAGTTTCTTCCAAGTGAGCTACTTCAGGTTGCAGTGTTTATTGACTCTCCAAATTGCAATTATGAAAATCTCATTGAATGTTCAGTGTTCCTGTGGTTAAAATATTCACTTACTGCGGGGTTGAGCTTCTGCTATAAAAAGCTTAAGGCAACTGACCCTCGTTTAGCAAAGTTAGATGTGGAGAATGGGTGTCCTTTTCCTAAGTTTCTACAGTTATCAAGGTGAAACATTCTATTGGGGTCTTTAATCAATGTTTGTTCTCTACTCGAAGAAGCTGCTGCCCAACGAAAGATATTTACCGCCTGTGAGGTTAATTTTAAGCTGTGTTTGACTCTGAGCATTCTTGGGCACTTTGACGGCAAGCACTGTGTGAATTTTTCTGGCTTTCCTTAAAAGTACTTGACCCTGAAAGCTTAACTTAGAGAGTTGTGAAAATGAGAGATGAAGAGACTTAAAGAATAACCTAGTTCATTCTCCTGACAATGTAGTGCTGGTCCCTGCATGGCAGAGATTGCCTGGAACCTTTTTAAAGCCTTGATGATTCTGGAAAAGACTGGAGATACTTCCACTACCATCTTCCTCCTTTCCTTCCTTTCTCTCTTCCTCCTTCTACCTTTTTCCTTCCTTCCTTCCTTCCTTCCTTCCTTCCTTCCTTCCTTCCTTCCTTCCTCCCTCCCTCCCTCCCTCCCTTCCTTCCTTCCTTCCTTCCTTCCTTCCTTCCTTCCTTCCTTCCTTCCTTCCTTCCTTCCCCTTCC
>VMDR010031483.1:0-12032 GCA_007922815.1 Macrotus californicus | reverse complement strand
TCCTTGGGTCCAACTTCTTTGGGACTCTCTGAGCTTCCTGGACTCCCTGGAAGTCTATTTCCTTGGCCAAATTAGGGAAGTTCTCCTTCATTATTTGTTCAAATAAGTTTTCAATTTCTTTCTCTTCCTCTTTTCCCTCTGGCACCCCTATGATTCAGATATTGGAACACTTAAAGACATCCTGGAGGTTCCTAAGCCTCTCCTCGTTTTTTTGAATTCTTGTTTCTTCATTGTGTTCTGGTTGAATCTTTCTTTCTTTCTTCTGGTCCACACCATTGATTTGAGTCCCATTTTTCTTCCCATCACTGTTGGTTCCCTGTACATTTTCCTTCATTTCCCTTATTGTAGCCTTTATTTGTTCATCTAATTTGTGACCAAATTCAACCAAGTCTGTGAGCATCCTGATTACCAGTGTTTTGAACTGTGCATCTGATAGGTTAGCTATCTCTTCATCACTTAGTTGTATTTCTTCTGGAGCTTTGATCTGTTCTTTCATTTGGGTCATTTTTGTTGTCTTGGTGCGCCTGTTACGTAGTAAGGGGCGGAGCCTTAGGTGTTCACCAGGGCAGGGCAGCCACGTCGCTGCGTAGTGACGCTGTTTGTGGGGGAAGGGTCCAAGAGGGAACAACGGTGGTTGCTCCGCTCTCTGCCGGTTTTCAGTCACCTTCGGAGCTACCCACAGTCAAACTGGGCCCCTCTGGTGCTGGTTCCGGTGCTGATTCCCAGTGGGAGGGCTGTGTACGCTCCAGAACCCTGCAGGTCTCTCCAACGAGCTCTCCAGTGAGGCTGGGAGTTTCTCCCGCTGCCACCGCCTCAACCCCCACAGGAGTTTTCAATCAGAGGCCCTGAGGCTTTTTTTCCCCGAGCTAGAACTCTGGGTTGCAGGGTCCGTCTCGCTCCCCAGTTGTTCCTCCCAGTTTATCCTCACGAGGGAGTGGGACACCCAGTCCGCAGCCACCACTTCTCCCGGCCAGCCGCGCCTTTCCCGGATCCGCCAGCCGCCGCCCCGCCACGCGAGTCCTCTCCACCCCTCCTACCGGTCTGGATGTATGTTTCTTAATTTCTTGGTTGTCAGACTTCCATATGGTTCGATTTTCTGTCAGTTCTGGTTGTTGTTGTTTTTTTAAATTTGTTGTTGTCCTTCTTTTGGTTGTGCGAGGAGGCACAGTGTGTCTACCTATGCCTCCATCTTGGCCGGAAGCTGGGGGTTTCTCTTTTTTTAGGAAGTATTTCAAAACAAATTCCAGCCATTACATCATTTCACTTCTACGTTCTTCGTAATTCATCTTTAAAATGAACATTTTCTTACATAATCACAGTGCCATACCTCACAAAATTAACAATTCCATGGAATTATCAAGTACCCACAATTGTTTCAAAATGTCTTTTTTCATTAGTTTGTTAGTTTGAGCCAGAATCTAAACAAAATCACATATTACTAGGGTTAAATGCTCTTTTTTTTTTTTTTTAATCTTCACCCAAGGATATGCTTGTTGATTTTAAAGAGAGGAGGAGGGAGGAAGAGAATGAGGGAGAGAAACATCAAGATGATCAGTTGCCTCTTGTATGCACCCTGACTAGGACCAAACCCGAAACCTAGGCATATGTCCTGACCGGGAATCGAACCCGTGACCTTTCAGTTTATAGTACGTCACTTCAACCAATTGAGCCACACCAGCCAGGGCAGGTTAAGTGCTCTCTCAAACATGAGCAGTTCCCCTTTCGCCCTATTATTTGTTCATGTCACTGACTTGTGGAGTAAATATGTTTCTATAGAAAGTCCATTTTCTAGATTGGTCTGTTTGCTTCCTTGTGGTGTCATTTAACTTGTTCTCCATCTCCTGTATTTCTCAGAATATACAGGAAGTTAGCTCTAATGGTGTGATTTTATTTAGGTTCAGTTTGGGGGGGCAGTGGGAGTCCTTTGTGAATAGTGCTGTGTGCTCCCTCTTGCATCCCACTCAGAGGCACATAATGTCTAGTTGCTCCCTGCTCAGTGGTGCAGGCCAATCAGTGGCAGCCTGATCCTTCCACCGTCAAGTTTCCCCATCAACCGTTCACCTTCCAGTTTCATCCTTTGATTTTTGCCTTAATCGATTCCAAAATTCTTCCACACTAAAGCATTTTAAAGAAGCTCTGGACAGCAATTTCTTAACCCACAGAAAAGAAAGGTCTAATAATAATGGAGTCTCTGGCACCTGATTAATCAGAGCAAAGAGGGGAGTCAAGATCAGAGAGACTTCACAGGAATATTGAAAGAGTGGAATGGTGGCAGAAGGAGCAATGGGGAACCCAGGGACCTGCTAGCCAGGCACCTGAGTCTGGGACTGGTTTGCAGTTTGGCTATTAAGAGTGGGGGCAGGAGGCTCCCCCATCCAGGTGGTGAGCTGTGGCTCACAGGTCAGGCTTTATAGCCAGGCAATCTGAGCTTGAATCCAGTTCGGCCTCTTAATTGGCTTGGGTAACTTTGAGCAAGGTATTTAACTGGGTGTCTTCATCTGTAAGATAGAGACACTAATCCTCACCTCTCAGAGTTGTTGGGAGAATAGATTGAGTTGGTAAGAGGTGTGGCAGGTGCCTGCTGGACAGTCAACACTCTGTGGTAGAGAGATGCCTGTTTGAGGAGGGGGGCCCAGCACCTAACCCTCCTGCCCTGACTGGCTCTTGCCTGACCCCAGGGCCACATAGAAAGGCTGCGGGGGGAGTATTACTATGCTCATTCCACAGACAGCAAGACGAAAGCCCATGGACTTCCACCCAGATCTCAAGCCACTCCAGTTGGGTGCATCTGGTCTCCCAGGCTTTCCCATTCCAGACTGGCCACTCAGCTCACTGACTTTGAGTCCCTGGTTCCTCCTGGGTCTGGGGGCAAGCACAGATCTACAATCACCAGCTCAATCGACAACCTCATCCAGGGGCTGGGATACTCAGGCATGACAAGGCCTTTGGCAGGCAGCCTCCTGGTGATGACCTGGCCTATATATTGCATATTGTGCATAGTAGATGTACAATAAATGTATGTTGAGAGAACTGAGCTCCCCCTGCCCTGAGTGGGAGAGAGCTAAGTTGTCAGGTCGAGCGACTCTGCCTGTGGGTGCGATGGAGTGAGGGTTTTGGCATCCGTGGCTCAGAGACCCTGAGCCCTGGGGCAAACAGCCTGGGCAGGGCAGAGAGCCGGGAGCTCCTCACTCCTGCTCTTGTTCCAGCCTGTTTGCTCGCGCCCTGACTGCTCCCATCCACAGCCCTGACCCCCAGTTAGCCTCTCACTTGCTTCCTGCAGCAGCTGAGGCAACCCAGACTAGGGCTTCAGTGGGGTGGAGGGGTCGAAATAGCCCCCTCTCATCCACATGCTTTTTAACAGCACTTGTGAGACTGTGCACTAGCGCCCCCTGTTGGCAGTCGAACCTGACTCTTTTGGCCATGAGTCCCATCCTTCTCCCCACAAGGGATGGCAGGATCATCCTTAGCCCCAGGGTCCTGCTGTGAGGGGAGACACCAGCCCAGCCCACACACCTTCATTGTGGCTTCCAAGTTTTCTTTTTCACTTCACTTATGCTGCCTCCTTTCTTGTTTTGTTGACTTTGGTGCTGTCTGTTTGCTTTGGCTAAGCCTACAGCCCCAGGATGAAAACTCTGAACTGGGGGAAGTGTGAGCCTGAGAGACAGCAAGCTGGGGGTGTGGGTGTGGAGTGGGGACCTGGTGGGTGGGGAGGAATGAGAGGCTGGGAGAGCTGTAAGTTGGTTTCCAACCTCAGTCTGGGGGATGCTGCTGCTCACCCGCAGCAGGCCAGCAATGTTGGGAGGGGGCAGGGATGGGTGGACAGACTTTCCCAGCCTCACCTCGGGCTTGTCTTGGCCTGTAACTTTAATTGGTTTTGAAGCTCAGCCCCAGAACTCTAAATGCCTCACTTCTCTAGGAGATTTGGATACCCTTTGTAGTCCAAAAGGCAAGTTCTTGGAGATTCTTATCTGCTTTCAAGCCCTAATCCTTCAACTGAACAACCCAGGGAATGCCGCCATTCCCCACGTGAGATCCCCAAGACCAAGCCTTTCAGACTTTCCAAAAACCTCCATGAAAATCTGTTGCCAGCAGCCTTGTGAGGGGGCTCCATGGGGATTATTGCCCCTCCACATTTCACAGTGGGAAAATTGAGCCCCAGAAAGAGTAAAGGAACATCTCCAGAGTCACTGAGATCTTGGAGTAGAACCCAGGCTTCCTGGCTCTTTGCCCCACTTCAAGCATCTCTCAGATCATGGAGCATGATGGGAAGGCGGCACCAGGCCGCCAGAACTGTGGTAGGGGCCAGAACATCCAGATGTGGTTGTGCACGCACACGTCATGCCAGTGCACAGAATGCACACAGAGCAGGGGCGCAGGCAACCTGGGGCTGACATGCTTCTCTCACATCCCAGTAGACCAGACACCACATGGACCCTTATGTCCTTCCAGCCAGAGAGAGAATAAGAGAAAGCTCTGGCTTGATGCCTGCCTGCCACACTCCTGACCTGCCTGTGTGGCCTGTGGAGTGTGTATGCCCTCTCAGGGTTAGGATAAGGGAGCCTCCCTGGCCTGCAGCCAGGGGCTTAAGGGATAAACCTAGAGAAACCGCTGCTGTCACCATGGGCTTAGAGCACCCAGCTATGCTAGCTGGCCCAGCCAAGCCCTCCATGAAGAGGATGAGCTGTCATCAGGAGCCTTCTCACCTACCTGCCACCCAGGCCTCCTTCTCTGATGGCTCGGCAGGCTCCAAAGCTGCTTCCCCCTTTCAGGGAAACACCAGTACCCATGCACAAGTGCTCTGGGAAGAGCTGTGTGTCCACCCATACCACGTCACCCTCCACACCTGTGGCCCACATCTTTGCGCAGCCCACATGGCCTATGTGAATAGGGACTTCCATCCTGTATGCACAGTCAAACATGAGAACACACACAGACTCAGGCATGTAACACAGCATGTATCCCATACAGATGAACACATAGGTGCTCCATTCCACACACACACCTGCCCCTTCCTGAACCAGGACCATGTGAGGGTGAAGGGTGAGTCACCTGCTAAACCGTGGGATCTGCTGAGCCAGCTGGATGAGAAGCCCCAAGCTGACAGATATGGCCTCAGGGGACCAACACCCAAGTGGAGCCCGCCCTGCCACCAGCCTCCAGCACTCCCAACCCTCCACTTTCACCCTATCACCTCCTGCCCACACCCTCAGCCAGGACTCATTTCAGAAAGGCGCCTCTATTCTTTTCAAATTCATATGTGTGATTATATTCATATCCACGTATCTGCAGCAGAGCTGTCATCTGTCACTGTACCTTGAAGGCTACCATCAAACTTTTGCTATAAATACAGATGCCCTCAGGGAAAACCAGGATGGTAGCAGAACCCATCCTCTCATTCCTGTCCAAACCCTTCCTGTCAAGGACAATTCACACCTCTCGGCCCTCTTAGCTTACATACACTTAAGTCAAGAGCCCCATTCTAGGCCCAAACAGGTTTTGTCCCCTCTTGCCCTCTCCCACCTGTGTATTCCTGCTTAGGATTTTGTCCTCAAGACTGGGACCTCCCTGAAGACAGAGAGACAGTCTACAAACATAGAGAAATGGGAGACCAAAGTGGTCAGGGGAGAGTGTTACCCAGCAGGTGAGGGAAGCTGGTAAAACACACCTACCCTGGCTCCTCATGCCCCATTGTCACTGGGTCAAATCCTGCTGGGTCTGAAGAATGCCCTCCAGCTTTTACTATATGCAAGGCATATCTGTCTGTACATGGTCAACTTCATACATGCATTATAATTAAGAAACTTCACTCCAAATCTCACTATCTTTCTAGTCTAAAAACATAACATAGTGGTTAAGAGTGTGACCTCTGATGCCAGACTCTTGGGTTCAAATCCCAGCTCCACTCCTTACGTATTATTTGATTTCTTTGTACCTCAGTTTACTCAGTTTACTCACCTACCTACTGCATGAAGTTGTTGTGAATAAAATGAACTAATAGCACACATGGAGGGCTCAGGAGTGGGCTTGGCCTATAGTAAATGCTCTTAAGAGTTTGCTATCACTCTCCTTCCCTCCACCAACTCAGTATCTTATTATCTGTCCCTAACAATCCAATCTCCGCACAACTGTCAACGTGATCTTCCAAACACAAATCTGACTGGGTCTCTCCAGTGCTCAGAATCCTTCTGTGGCTCTGCACAGCCCTCAGGACAGTGTCTGGTTTCCTCGCCCTGCTCGCAATGCTGTCGCATCTGCCCCAGTGCTCCAGGCTCCACACCTCCCCTCTCACTTTGCCTTAAACACCTGGACTCTCCTCAACCCTCTCTGCCTAGAGCTGCCTGTCCCATGGTGTGCTGGTAAATGCCCAACAACGAGGTCTCTGGAAAAAAATGTATGCATCTATATATATATATACATATGTCATAAATTTTACTGATATTAGCCCTGGCAGGGTAGCTCAGCTAGTTAGAGCATTGTCCCGATAAGCCAAGGTTGTGGGTCTGATCCCCGGTCAGGGCACATGCAAGAATCAGCCAATGAATGCGTAAATAAGTAGAACAACAAATCAATGTCTCTCTCTCTCTCTCTCTCTCTCTCTCTCTCTCTCTCCCCTGCCCCTTCCTCTTTCTCCCTAAAATAAATAAATAAATAACCACATATATGTATATACCATTCTTACTCACAGGCTGAATTTGGCCTGCAGGCTATATAGTTTGTCAACATCTGTTCTATACAATCAATCAAAAACAATAAATTAAGCTCTTGTAGTGTTAGTCAATTTCAGTGGTGTAAATACTGCTCATGGCCAATTTCAAACTACCAACGTGATGCCACTGAGCAAGGAGTTGGGAAACAATGAGTAACAGCACACCATTAAATAGTTTCTCCACCGCAGAGATTCAATAGGTGTAAATAATTTCAAAAGCATAGATAACAGTAAAATGTAGTAACGATTAGGAAGTGATGAGTTTGATTATTCATTCCCTTTTTTTAAACTAATTTATGTAATTATACATTCTGATAGTTTAATTTTCAATAATGTCTGTGTTTAACAAGCAGCTTAAAAAACTTTTGAAAACTTAACAATCAATTCTTGCGAGCCTGTGGGGTGGCTCCAAAACCTCTGACGCCTCCGACGGTCTCCCTGGCCAAGGCCAACTGGCCCTTACAGACTCGGGGTCCACATTACCTCCGCCCTGTCCTTCCCTAGGCTGGACATGGTGCCTTCTCTGGGTTTCCATGGCTATTTGGCCTTGTCTCTTTGGAATCAGTATGGGTTAAGCTGCCACACTCATTTTCTTGCCTGTTGTCCCTCAGGGAGAAAACACAAGGGCCAACAATCTCGTTTACCTCTGCAATCTCCCTAATCTACCTTCGCCTGTCCCTCCCGCATCCCTTAGAAAATGCCTGGCAGATGGAAGGCACTCCAGAAATATTTGAGGAAGGAAATAGGGAGATTTATGGAGGGTCCTTGGAGCAGAGACAGGATTAGGGAAATGAGACTCTGATAAGAGGTGCTTAAACCAGGGGCTCAAAATGTCTGGGAAGGCAGTCAGAATGTTTCCCAGTTGTCATGGGGGTCTTCAGGTAGGGATGTCTGAGCAGCTTACTTGCATCCTAAAGCACCACTCTGCCCCCAACAGCTAGGTCCGGACTCCCCCTTCTTTGCTCCATTCAGCCCAATTTCAGCTGTGTTTTCTCTTAGCTTCCCAGGACTTCAAAAGGAACTTATAAGGGAGACTCCCTGGTCTTTGGGGACCAGGTCAGGGAACACTTTGTCTTTGGTAGGCAAGGACCAAGGAGATTCTCCGCATTTTACAGAGGAACAACTGAGGTCCCAGGGTGGGAAATGACTGGCTGAGCCTTCAGATCCCAGAGCTGTCTCCTTAGCTGCAAATTTCCCAAAACCCTGGTGACAGGGTGCTGTAGGCTACCTTCTTCTCAGGTCTCACTATCTATTTCCTCTTCCTTCTAATAGGACTATTTGCACGGGCAGCTGGGTGCCATGGATTTTTATCTCCCTTCTGGGAAGCAGCCCAAATGAAGAGACACCTCATTCTCCCTGTCCTTCATCACCTGCCCCTTCAGGTAGTCTAACCTGAATCGCTTCTGCTTTCATGACACTGACTTTCCTCCCCAGAAAAGGACCTTGGCTCTTACCCAAGAAGTGACCTCATCAAGGGGCTGTTCTCCACCCTCCAGAGCCTCCTCAGCTTCACAGCAGAGACAGGACCCAGCCCAACCCAGCATCTGTCACCAAGCAAGGATAGCCGGCTTGCTGGAGCCACCTCTCCCATCACTGACCTTTGCCTGGGATCCGCCCTCGTCTACCTCGTCTCCAAAACACATACACACCCCATCCTGGGGCCCAGACTCCACTGTCCACCTGTCCAGACTCGCCTTCTGACACACCCAATCCTGCCAGTCCCCTGTGGTAGAATGCCACACTAAGGTCAGAGAAAGAGCAGGAAGAGGAAGCCTGAGGGGGCAACTTTCCATCATGCCTGAAATTGATATCCCTTCCCCAGCTTGGGAAATTCCATGAAGAACCCCAGGCTCCAAGTCACCAAACACCCCAGTTTAAGGAGTGGGCAAGGTGAGATCCCTAGAGGGAGTTGAGAGTATGGGCCCTGAGAGCTGGCCCAGTGTCTCAGGGTAAGTTAGATCCAAGACTGGCTCCTATGCATAGGCTCCCATCCCTGAATAGGATGGCTTCCTTGCTGCAGACAGCCACCAGCAAGAAGAGTCAGAGGGTTCCCAGAGGAAACTGGAGGTGCCAGAGGGGTCATAGATGGGTTCTAGCTCGGGCAGAGGATAGCCTTGCCTGAAAGGACATAGCCAGTCCCATTCATTACTGTGGCACCATTTGCCGAGCAGGCCTATGACCTTGTTAAACATGACTGCCATTTCACTCTTCTGAGCTTCTGTCCCCAGGACTAGAAATTACTGGAAGCAAGAACAGAACTAACTGCTCCCTACAGCCACAGGCAGAAGATAACATTGGAACAAACTGCAGCCTCCTGGTACAATGCACCAACTACCCAGGGGCCACACAAGGGGCAACACCCCTCCACCCCCCGCCCTTTCTTAATCAAATTATAATCCAATAAAAACGCAAAGCCCCCACCCCTCAATTCTGGTGTGTCTCTCTACACTAAGCCCCTCTCCTTTCTTGGAGAGTGAATAAAAACTTTATTCTCTACACTTTCTTCTTTTTGTGAATTCTTTCATAGCCCATGACACAGCCCATGTCACCGACCACCCTAACATGTTGGTGGCCCGAGCGGGGACATTTCCTTTCTCCCTCTCCTCCAGCCTCCTGAGACTTGCTACAGGGGAGCAGTGGGCCGCGGAAGCTTGACCGGGGCTGACCACAGCCCCGCCCCCCACCCCCAACGCTGTCTCTGTGAGGTTTGGGGGGAGGATGCTAACCCTTCTCTGTCTCTCCGGACTCCGCAGACAGCCCCTCCTCACCCACCTTTACGACCAGCCACCGGAAAGTCTCTGAGTCTCCAGATGAAAACTTCCTATCGAAAGTGACAGTTTATCTCCTCGGCTCATTGTCGTCTGTCACTTTCGCAGGGGTTTTGGCAGGGAGGGACCCTTGCAGCTGTCTCCCTGCTCGTGCAGTCCGCTCTCGGGGCCCGGAGACACCTCCTCCGAGGCAGAACCTGTGTGCAGTCTGCCCTCGGGCTGGAGGATGCTCAGCTCCGGCCAGACTTCTAGTCCGTTTGAGTTGGGGACGCCCTCCTCAGCCCTTCCCCCACCCCTCGGTTGTTCTGGTCCCTGAGATATCCTTCCCTTTCCATTTGCGCAGCTCTCACCGTGGGCAACACTCAGTCGACCCTACCCAGGGACCCCCCACTGGGTTGTCTACTTCAGAACTTGAAGGCTCTGGGACTCACCGACCTCAGGGCCAGGGGTTTGATTTTCTTTTGCAACATAGTCTGGCCTCAGTGCGAATGGCGTGACCAGGAAGTCTGGCCCAGGAACGGATCTCTTCACTATAATACTATCCTCTAACTCGACCTTGACTGTCTCCGCCTCAGTCCCTTCCTTAGGTTTCCTTCGCGAGAGCAGGAGACAAGATTTTAAACTTCAGCGGGGATTCCAGGCTTCCTTCTCCGAACTATGCCTCTTCAATCAAATTTGCCTCACTCTACCACCCCCCCCCCCATATTTGTTTTCAGCTGAGTGGCTCTCCCATCCCTTAAAGCCGTGCTCTTTAATGGATATTACCCAGCAGGGGTGACGCTCTTCCTCACCTGCCTAACCCCAGTCCTGCGTTCAACTCCTGTTTGCAGTTAGGTTTGGCCCCACTGAGCCCACGTTAAGTAAAAACAAGGATACAAAGGGGGAGAAAATCTTATCCCCCCTCCCAGACTGTAAAACACTCTGTATTCTCCTCCTGGAGACCTGAGAGCTGCTAAATCCTGGGAAAAATTGGGCCTGCATCCAGTGCCCCTTCCTCTACCCAGTTTCTCTCTGGTGACATTCTCTGATGACCTTGATGGTACCCAACTGTTTTCATGACACTTTCTCTAGCCCTCGTCGGTGTGGGGAATAAATCCTGTCAGCTGTGGAATAAATCCTTCGTCAAAATGCATTTTGTCCATGCTGAGATAGAAGGTAAGGCTGCCTCTGGACACAGAGTCACCCTACACGACTGTCCCCAGGTGACACGTGGGACACGGGGTCCAGTGAGTCAGGAACTGATCACCCCTGATGTTCAAAGGGACCTATTCCTTCCCCTTTGTTTGGTGTTCTGGTCATTGGTAAGGCCACCCTCGGGGCACAGGGTAAACACTTCTATCTCTTTGTATTTCTCTGCTGGTGTGGAGCATATATCTTCTATTGCCAGGTTTCTGACCTTGGGGGGACGGGGCCAAAGCAGCCCCGCCCAGCCTCTTCCCTGCTGCTGGACGCCTTGAAGCCCAGACTGTTTCCACCACTCATGAACAGTCCTTAAAGCTTTCAATGCAGGGCTCAACAGGTCTTCTTGCTCCAGATTTAAGACCTTCCATCCCCCTCCCAGTCTTAAAAGTTGTCAAAAGCGCATAAGAAAAATCTTATACTTTCTCTACAAAAATTAGTAATTCAAATTATGTGTATGGTCTTTACATGTTCAGTCTTCATGTATGTGGTCTTTACATAATATGTGTTTGTGTGTTACATATGGTGTGCTTTCTGCCTCCAGATGGCATAACTAGGGTGTAATAGTCTATTGGCCTAAAGATATTAAGTACTTATATAAATTAAGCAGGATCCTATGTTCTAGACAAAATTATCTTAAAACTGGTTTTAATTTTGATTAATATCTTTTAGAGTTATTACCAAAAATGTGTTGTTTTATAAAAAGTTTATGTAATAATCTTTTGGTTAAATGTGACAACCTTTCCAAAGTTTAAATTTTAAAAACTGAGAAATGACTTTGAGTCATTCCAATGGGCCCCTGGAATACCTCAAGTATTTGTTCTCTTCTCACAACAAAAGTTTTTGAACTAATGAGACCAATTTAATATGCTCAACATTACATTGGAAGCTTTGCCAAACAGAATAATAACAACTATTTTATTTGTATACATGTATTTTTATCAAAATAGATTTTCTAGAAATTTCAACCTGCCTTAGGGAGGAACTTGCAAAGATTTGAAGTCAAGTTCAAACAGGAAGCTCTAAGGCATAGCAAGTGTCCCGTCAGTGACACTGGACAAGCCAACAGTGACGGTTGCCTGTGGGGACATGGAGCAGTGGTGCTCTGGGTATTTGTAACCCACACACTGGGAATTTGTGAATTGTTTCCAGTGCACACTTTCAGTAAGTCCTGTACAGCATTGTAAAACCTTGCATTCTGTTAGGTCTTTATTGTTCTTTTATGTCATTTCATGGTCATTATTACTTATCAGTAAATTATATCTTGAAATTTACAAAGAAACAAATGCATTTTAATCAAATCTACCACCATGTCATTTTAAATTTGGTCACTTATAAACAGTCACTGTTTTACTCTAATGCATTTGTGTGAAAAAGAC
>VMDR010031482.1:0-12027 GCA_007922815.1 Macrotus californicus | reverse complement strand
AAAACATTTAATATGGATGGCTTTTTGATTTGTTCAGTAGCAGAAATGAGAAGAAATCCAAATTTATACTGCCATTTAAAAACTTAAGACTCCATAAAATCTGCTGAATTCACCCATTCAGTTGATAGGATGATTACTTTCTTTTTGTTGTTAATTTGCTCTTAGAAATAAAGTAGTTGAAGTGAGCATGCATTTTGATAGGGCATAGCACCCAGAATGAGAAATGTAAGTGTCATCTATCCCCTTCCTCACTTGTCCCAGAATTCACACATCCCCTGGTCAAGAGACTTAGCAGTTTCTCCCACATACTGTATCTATCTATTGATATATTTGTAGATAGAGACATAGATCTATCATTTTTTCCCACACTCCTTGACTCTGGATTCTGCATGTAACCCAACGAAGCAGCTGGAAGTGACTGCCTATCCAAACCTGGGCAGGCACATGCAATAGGCCTTGTATATCTCCGCTTGCTTTGTTGTGCCTCTGATACTGCCGTGAGAAGAATATGCCCAGGCTAAGGCACTGGCCCCAGGAGGAAAAGAGGCACAAGCAGCAGAGCTGTCCAGCTTACAGCACATTCACCCAGAGACACAAGAACAAGACAGACAAGATCCACAGACCCTCCCAGCCAAGGCCACTCTACATAAGATGACCCTCAGTCACCACACAGATATACGAGCTGTAATAATACATAGTTCTTATTTAAAACTACTATGTTTTGGGATAGATAGAAAACTAATACAGTACCCATGGTCATCACGAACCCCTTTTAAAATACGAGAGTTACTGTCATTATGTTGAATAGCATTTCTATAAAAATTATAGCTAATATTTTACCTGTAAGTATGATATGACTACCAATGGAGATCTACTACTCTCCTTTCTTTACTGGAGCCATCTCTCAGTTACACATATAGAAGAGCATATTTCGATAGTACTAAAATACATTTAATTATATACCATTGGATGGGGAATTTGGAAGTGCTATTCTTCATTTAGCCTGTACATCCTTAGCAGAATTTTGTGAACTTATGTAGAATATTTTGGCACAGCATTATTCACAGAGATGATTTCTATTAATCAGTGTAATTGTTAAATCTTTATTGAATGTCTGCTTTTTCTGGATCTAGGCACTGCCTTTAACGAGAATATAATGTCATTGGAGAGATCAACTGGAGATTAACTTCTATAAAAAATACAGGGTGAACATAAAGATTCAGTGTAACTTTGGAATCTGCTTAAGTGGGTGTGTTTAGCTGCTGGGAAGGGTGATACAGCTGACATTTTCCAGGAGATACTTGATGTGGTAAAGTAGTACAGTCTTGACTACAGAAAAGTAGTTTTATGTAGATTGAAATAGTTCCCTTTTAAAAAATAAAGAGAAAGCTATGTTCTAGATTTCAATTTTAATATTATTGAAAGTGTTCAAGTATTTTTAAATGACTGTACATAATGCCACACATTTAAAAAATGAAAATTATTTTCCTGTTAAAATTTACTTTGTCTTGTGTTTACTTCACAAACATCTGTCTCCCCTTGAAGTCAACCTATTTCAGTACCTAATCAAATGTCCTGTTTATTGTAGAATCTCAAAACTCATTTTCCCCCAAATTAAACCATTCAGTATCACACCATTTACGGAATACCCACATGGGATTATATAGCAGTCACTGTTTTGAAAGAAATATTTTAGGGCTCCAAATGGGAAAACATACGCTACAGGAAATTGTGCCCAGATCCCACAGAGCAAAATCAATGCCCCCTGTTTCACATTTACCAGTGTTTCTTGCTGATTGAAAATGGCGTGAAATCATTCCTCCAGAGAACTTCTGGTTTTTCTTTCATCTGCTGCTCAGTTATGGCACCTTTAACTAGGGCGTAGACGTAGGAAAACCTTTCTTCCTGGCCTCAACCTAAATTTCTTGTGGATATAAAGAAGCTCCCCATTTCCGAAGCCATGATAGCAGAGCCTGATACCATCCCTTGTACTGCAGAAGTAGAGAGGAGAGTGTGCAGTCTAAAATTTGGAGGTTCAGGGTCCGGTTGTCTCCCGTCAGGTCTGGTAGCTCTGTGACCTTATATTAAGTTACTTGACACTCTGTTCTTTAGTTTCCTCACCTGTAAACTGGGGATTAAAAACAACCTAACCACATGGACTGTTATGAGGCTTGAATGATTTAACACATGCAAGGTGAGTAGGACAGTGTGCTGCATGAGTTAAAATTCCACTAGGGGGAGCTGTGACTTTTCCCTCCTTTCTACGCTGGTTGGGGTTCCTTCCAGTCTTACATTTCTGCCTTCATAACAGGGAAATCCACCTGTCTTCATGGGTTTAGGTGTACATTTTCCCTTTGTCCATCTCTATCAGCTCTTCCTTGGATGCATAAACAGTATACAGAGCACATATGTTTTTCTTGTGTGAAGGCTCATAGGAATGTACACAGTCCAGCTTTGTGAGTAGTGAAGGAGGCCACACCTGGGAGAAGGAACTAGGCTGCCTTCCGTGCTCTTTCCTTGCAGATAACATCTGAGAACTCAATGAGAGAATGAATGGCCTGGAAAAGTGGCTGGAGCATTTTGTATTATACTTCAGCAGAAGAATCTTAGAAGCGATGCTTATATTTAGGAAATGCTACCTACTTCATTTGTGAGGAGTAGGCTCTAGAGAGTCCTGTGAAAACAAAGCATGATTTGCCTGGATGCAAAATGCTTTAGTCTGTTCTTTCTCTGAACATATCCCGTTTTTAATTCTTTTTCTATTTTGTTACATCAAGCAACAACATGCAACTATGTGCTATTGTGACTCATGTGGTTATGGCCCAGCTTGTCTCTCTTTGTGCCCAGGCTAGGGGAAGTCTGTGTCATAGGATGGAAGCAATGGGGACTCACGAGAGTCCCTCATGGGGCAATCGGTAAAATTTCCAAGGTCCAAGTCCTAAACACAAAACCATGAATGGTGTTTGTGTGCTAGATCGACACACAGAATACATGCACAGCCAAAAATGAGTTTGTTTTTCTCATATAGTGATGGCTTTGAACTGAGTAATCTATCTCTTCCTCTGACTCACAGGTCAACAATGGTGCCAGGAAGGGATCCTGAGGATGAAAGATGTGTCCTACACTGAGTGCTGTCACAGGTAGCCCTCTGGTCCAAAATATGTTTTCTAGGTAAGTGTTGAGGCTGGGAGGGCTTCATTAGCATAAAAAACCCAAAACATTGTTTTTTGTTTTTAAAAAAGCAGGGTGTATGAGAATATATTTTTGTAACCTTTCTGTATTTAATGAAACAATTTTATGTTAGCCCCTCAAAGTGAAGGGACAATTAATAGGTTATTATTGTTGGTTGGGACTCAAATGATTAATTATATGAAATCCAGAAACCTGTCCTTGCTGATGCTCATCGGAGGCATTTTACCTGGCAGATGGCCAGAACCTTTATTACATTTTGTCACAGATCATGAAACGGGCCTGAGTGTTCTGTAGCCACAACATACAGTGGATGCAATGCATTGGTGAAATAGAAATAACATCTGATAATTTCATCCTTTGGTGATATTTTCATTTGTAGTATATTCTCCATTCTTAAGCACTTTGGTCAAATGTGTGAACGGTTAAGGAACATGCATGGGCAGCAGAACTAAAACATGTTTTGAGATTAGCCGGTGGCTGCATGCACGAGAGAGCACACACGGCACACACAGGAACTCTCCAGTCTTTTTCATTTTACTGCAGCTACTCCTTTGTTTTAACTTTACTGTCTTCCATTCAAAACTATGAAGGATAAATGTGTTCAAGGATTAAAGAAGCATTTTGATAATTATGAAAAGTGTTGATGTCATTAGCACAGATTTCTGCACTATAATTTCACCTTTAAATGATCTGAAGTTGATCCCCGCATACAGTGTAAGGAACAGAGAGATTAAGACATAAAATAGGACAGACAAATGTGTAGTAACTCTAAAAACCACATGAATTTTAACAGAGTTTTGAATTTTAAGAAGTGAGCCTAATATACTCTATGTAAATAGCATGTGTATCTAATATTATAAAACTTGCAACTCATCATGAAATTTTATGAGAATCACTTGCAGATGTATGAAGAACAATTCCAAAATGTTTTAGGTGTGTCGTAGTTTATCTTTGGAAGTTCTTGTCATTTGCCAGAGCGATTTCTCATTATTTCTGAACATTTCCTCGTGGCTCAATAGGATTGCTTGAAAGGGACAGAAAAAACTGCTATGTGATTTTAACCTAAGTTTCCTCTTAATAAGTTACCTTTTGCTACACTCCATTGTGTCACTCTTGCAAATTCCCCCAACGGACTCATCTTTGAAGTCAATTGATAAAAACAGACACAAAGCAAGTTGCTATGATGTTGGCTGCTAAGGAGGCGTGTGCTGTGGTTATAAACAAGCACATCCATCCTGAATGGCATTGCGCTATCACAAATCCAAGAAAGAAAAAAAGACTATATTTCAGGAAAAGCAATGTCCAGTAAATTTGCTTCTCTCTCAGCCTTAGAATTGAATAACAATTTGAAGATATTATTATGAAAATAATAAGATAAGGTAAAATAGCTTTAGAAATGAAATGGCTCAATCTTTAATGGAAGAACACATACAGAATTTAATAGTGTTTTTTCCTTCAAGACAAATGGTCATTAATGAGAATAAAGCAAGGGGAGAAAAATTCAGCTAAACAAAAGAAGTAAGATTATATACAGCTCTTAGGATAAGACAACTTTTTACCAGAGTCTGGTTCCCTGGGCTCCTTTGACATACTCCCTGATGTGGACTCATTTTCTGGCAAGAGAAATTGTTGCCCATTTTGTAAAGGCCGACACTAGATGCAGCCTGGGGACAAGAGCGCCTGTCTTCAAACCCACCCATTGTGCTGAGGGCCTAGGGAGCAGGCACAGCTGTTTCTGAGAGACAGAAACATCTGGATCCAAGTTCTAGGTCTGGGCTTACAGACCAAGGATATAAAACCCCATGAATCAACTAAAGGAAGTTGTGTTATTAGAAAAACTCATTTGGGAAAATGGCCATCTGGAATTAATCCCATGCTAATGCCCACCCTTGGCTATTGTGCCATTTTAACAAGATGTAAAAGGTAAAAATGATGGAGCTTAGTTCCTTTCATGTATGATCAGAACCGGGTCAAGAGCCATGGTCCCTGAGAGCAGGGCCAGAGTGGGGACGACGCTGCCCATACCCACTGTCCCCAGGTGTCGTAAGCAATGAAACAGTGAGTTCACTGCACTGTTTTTCCTTTCTCTCTGTTACTTATGGGAGTGTTCATTGTGGTGACTCAGTTTTCCCATCACAAGTGTATATTGGATGTGTTGGGGGTAAGATGGTCATTTGGCTGTAGGTGTTTAACTACCACTTCTGGATCTCATTAGAAGGAATGTACACCAGCCAACGGTCCTGAACTGGGAGCTGGAGCCGCCCATGGGCCAGACCTTGGTGGGATCAATGTGCTTTTAGATGCATGTGGGAAAGTTGCATTATTTTGTTCGGGACTATTTTTTACATTATATGTAGGAGAAGGGTGTGTGTCTATGTGTGTATGGATGCTAAGGAGGCAAGTCTGCTGAAATTTTTCCTTTTGGGAGCCCTTATGTGAGCTATGTGGGGCTGTCCATCAGGTGTGCTGTCCCTGTGGGTGCCTGGTCTCAAGTGGGTAAATCAGGGCATGTCATCCAGGACACACTGATTGATATGTGGGTGGACACAGAAAGAGCCATCCATTGTCTTAAAGAGACTGGTGGAGCCTAGAGGTGCCAGGAGCACCTCCCAGCTACATAGGGACAGTCATGGAAGTGAAGTAGACATTTGGATATCTAAGAAATCCAGCCATGCCCCATGCCTCTTTCAGGCCTTGGGCTTTCCAGGGGTGAGCACCGGAAAATTCCCTACTGCGTCTGTTCTCTATTTTTGCTGTAACAAGCCGAATGGCTTGAAACAACACAAATTTATTATCTTAATAGTTTTGGAGGTCAAAGTCTGAAATTGGTCTTAAATGGCTTAAATTTCAGAAGAGCTGCATTTACTCTGGGAGGTCTGAGGGAGAATCCGTTTCCTTGCCTTTTCTGGTGTCTGGAAGCTGCCTGCATCCCTGGCTCATGGCCCCTTCCTCTATCTTCAGAGTTAGTCATGCAGCATCTTCAGATCTCTTTCTCTCTGTTTCCAGTGTCATGTCCCCTCCCCCGACTTGAACCCTCCTGCACCCTTTGCTTGAGGATCATTGTGACATACGGAGCCCATCCACTTACTTAATCCAGGATAATTTCCCCATGTCTGGATCCTTAGTCACATCTTCAAAGTCCCCTTTGCCATGTAAGATAACATATTGTCAGGTCCAATATGTTATCTTACATAACATGGGAGATATGTTATGTAAGATATATAACAGGGGAGGCATTATTCAGTCTATTATATCTATTTTTAGCTGGTTTCAATTGGGATTTTGTCACTTTTATCTAGGAGAATCCTAATTAAGATGCAATGATTCTGCTCTTTTATTTCCCTTAGAAGTCAAGTATCTGTTAATAATAAATCCCCTCCTGCATTTAGTGCATATTGTAAATTCTAAGAAGCAGAGATATTTAGAAGAAATGGCACTAGAATGTGAATTATTAGTATTTTAATCCTCACTAGAGCAAGTTACATATTTGCTTTCAGGCTTTGTTTATTCATTTATAGTATGTAGATAATAACTCCTGATTTACCTGATTCACAAGGTTGTTGTAAAAATTAAAGGAGATTAAAACAAAAAAAAACCCCTGCATATAGTGCTGCCTGCATATAGAAGTCACTTTTGTTATTTTAGGTCATGTTTGTATCAGCTTTTAGGGTAAGTCATTCACTCAGCAACATTAACAGTACTTATTGAACATGAATCTTCCTATAATGGCCTTACATATTCCTCCTGCCTAATAAAAATATATGGTTAAAAAAAACAGGGAACAGGGAATTTCCTCCTTTTTCTCTGGCTCAAACTCCTTGGGGAGAAAAATAAAACACAAACAAAGGGAGAAAATAAACCAACTTTAATGGAAGCAGGGAAGTAACTACATCCCAGTACTGGGAAGAGGATTTATCGAATATTGTTAACTACGAGACAAGTAATGATGATCGGAGGAACCACAACATTCCTTTTTAGACAGCAGGGAGGTTAAAGATTCTCCTGATCTCCTGTGACTGAGGCCAGTATTCTTTGTTTAGCTCAGAGACGGAATGCAGAAATGTGAACAGGCAGCATCTGAGGATGGCCGAGGGGATGGAGGAAGGAAACACCGCTACAGCACATTTTTGCAGTGTCAGCCTAGCTTACAGTCTCAGGGGGATGCTTGACCCAGGGAAGGTGTGAAGGTAAGCAGCGGTCGCCAGCTCAAAGGTTAACATACCTACATCAGTTGTGAGAACGATGCTGGCATCGTGGATACTGTAGGGAGATACACCCCAGAGATGGAAGAAACAACAGTTTTGATGAGACCGTGTTTCGTGGAGCGTACCCGAATTTGTTCCGGATATCTCCCGCAGATTATGGATGAGAGACGGTCTGGTGAAAACAATCAGAAAAGAGCCAGCGTGAGATCTGAGCACCGTCACCCACCACCACCAGTCAGAGGAGAGAGGAATGGAAGTCTAGAAATAAAGAGTGTACCCTGTAAAAAACCTCCAGGGAAGAAGGAGAGGTCACCAAGATAACTTACGTAATCAAAATCTCCCTGAACAAAGTCCTTAAAGAGGATACAAAAATATTTTTAAAAGAGATTATAGGACAAAATAAAATAGGGTGAAGAAAAAGTTAAGATATTGTAGAGACAAAATCCACATATATCTCTATGGAATATATATGTAATAGACAGGGGAGAGCAAAAGTAGGTTTATAGTTGTTCATATGGAAAATGATGCAATAATTAACAGATAATAATACAAGAATAAACTGTGTTTTATATACTCACAACTGTAAACCTGCTTTGCCCTACCCTGTATATATCTCAAATATATATATTTCAAATTATTTGAAATATAAAATTGAACTTTATCCCCCTGAACTGAGAGCTTGAATTTATCCTGTGAAAAGGCACATCTTGTTCCAAGAGAAAAGAAAAATTAATGTCAAATTTAATTGCTATTTTTTTAAGTGTAGGTTTTATTATTATTTAGGTAAAATGAGGCCAGCAGATCAGGAGACAATAGTCACCACTAAGTCGTTTGTTACTCTTAGTTCCCAACAGGAGGGGGCACCCCATGCTGCGGAGGCCACACTGGGAGGCACCGGGTCAGTCCACAGGCAGAGGGAGTTGGGGGAAATGGGGACCAGAGCCCTCTTTTGTGGTTTCTATGGGAAGGAATGGGTGCAGCAGGGTAAGCAGGTTTAGACTGCCTAGTTTGAATAATTTCAGCAGTCTTTGTGGGGAGGGGCTGCCCCTAGTAGTCTGGGACCTGGTGCTGGAGGCGTTTGGGCTGGAGAACACAGTGCAAGCACCGTGAGAGCCCGATGAGGAAGTGGGTGGGGGCGGGCTTCGCTCTGCTTGGTTTGCACATGGAAGCAAACCTGGCTTATTCTGCTGAGATGACCGGTCAGTTTATAGCACTATATGAGAGAACCACTCAATAAGCTATCGTTCAGATACTTGTCAACAGAACAGCCAAAAAGAAAAACAACCCAAAATTCCCTGGTACTGTTCTGCAGGGAGCAAGTGCTATTTTAAAATAGGTATCAATGACTTAAAGGAAGGCATTGGGGATGTTTCTCATTAATATCACATGATACCATGTTGGATGTGAGGATGTACAGCCTATGATATAGAAATAAGATTCAAAACATCCTTTATAAATTGGAGAAATGAAATAAGCCATTGTAATACAATGAAATTGGAGAGGGACATCATCGACTCATCAACTGTGCACTTCCATCATTAAAGTTTCTCACCTGAAAAACAGACGTGAAGTCTGTAAACAGACAAAGCACAAAATCCCTGGTCACAACCTAGTCACTAGTACCATGGAAATTTTTAATAGAAAATCTGTGCATGCTTGACCCACTTCTAAATGCCATGTGCACTAAATTCTTTTACAACCCTACAGAGTGAGTTTCAGCTATTTAAATTTCTCTCACATAAAGATCTTTGTATTTTCAAAAACTTTACAGAACCTTTACATCTTTTACTTTTAGATATGTGCATTTGTTTTGGAGAGGAAAAGAAAAAGATAACTCAAATGTCTAAAATACTTAATAGCAAACACTTGCTTTTTCATGTACTCAAGTGCACTCTATTTACTTGGATGAGATCTCAATTCCATCTATACACTGAAAGCCAATCAATAAACAGATCTATGCCGGATATTGGGGTCTCCTTAAGAAGGAATCACTGGGATATAAATGTGTGCCACATGGGGAAGAGCATGTATTTCCATGTGCATCTTAATGCTTAGTCTTAGTAATCATTTATACTGCTAAGCAACCTCCACAGGTTACTCTTCCGCATTTGCTCTTCATAGAATTTAAGTGAGGAAGACAAGGTGGCTCTTGATGTGTGCTTAAAATGAAGCATCTGGAGCTTTACAGAGGGAAACTGTGGTTCAGGAGGGGCAGGGCAGTATTAAAAAGAGCACCTGATAATAAACAAGGATGAGCACTCGCATGAGTTTTGACACCAACTGGATGGATGGTATCACTTTGTATCCCTTGGCCTCAGCATTTGCTAGTGTTCTCTTACCTGCTGGTTATTTCTATAATGTGTAGTAACTCAGTACATCCTAACCATTTCCTTGCCTCCAGGATTCTTCCCATCACAGGTGTGCACCCAGCTCCATCATTCACGTAAATGTTTAGAGGAGTACTACACACAGTGAGGATGCAATAAATGCCAGTGCTTAATGTTGTTACTGTTAGTGGTGTTGTTCACTCAACAAATCTTTGTTGAACATGTATGATTATTCTGCTGTGCATTGTATTTAAAAGAGGGGAAAACATATAAGACACAGGTGTGGCTTTTTTCTTTAGAGATCTTATCCTCTAACGCAGATACAAAAGGCATCTCTTCAAATTCCATCCTCCCCCTCATGCTGCAACAGCTACTCATTTATTATGAGAGAGTCCCTTGCTCTGACATGTCACCCAGTGTCACCCGTGATCTGACCTTTCCCTATGACTTCAGCCTCTCTTATTGCCATTTGCTGTTTTTAAATTGTAGCTCTCAAAACACCCATGTTTTCTTATCCCCTTGTCCTACCTGCAAATTAATCATGCAGAGTCTTATCCCTGTACCTTAGTGTATGATGTTTTCCTTATATGGAATTTTCTGGAAAAATATAAAACTGGCTAATCGATCCTCTAAGATTTGGCTCAAATTCCAAATTCCGCCTTTTCTATGTAGCTTTCCCTGATCTTTTCTCATCATCTAACGTTAGGCTGTATGTTATTACTGAATCTGGTGCATTGATTTATAACTGTGGTTCTCAGCCAGGGATAGTCTTACTCCAAAGGGGACCTTTGGCAATGTCTGGAAATATTTTAGTTGTTATAGCTGGGGCAATGCTGCTGTCATCCAGTGGTCTAGGTCAGGGATATTGCTAAATATCCTGCAGTACACAAAGCAGCCTTCCACAACAAAGAAAGATGTGGTCCTACAGGTCGGTGCTGCTCAGGTTGGGAGACCTCATGTGCATGGTTCTGCCTCAGCCACTGGGTTATGAGCTTCTGCCCTGTTTTTCTTTCTGTCTCAGCATCAAGTACAAAGCCTACAACATCTTTCATTGATATTTGCTGAATAAATGGAAGAATGAAGGTAATAAAGTATGTATGACTGTGTGAATAATTAGGAAGTGTCTGTTCAATAATGAAGACGTTGACTGTACTTAGAACAGCAGCAGTTTTTTCACCTTGGGAATAAAACTTTTGAATGGGGAGGGAGATGGCAGGAATAGGGATAGAGGACCGAGAAATCACAGGAGCTGAGGATTAAAGTTCTAATGCCAGAAAAGGAAAATTAAAAGAAAGTATCAGAGACTCATATGTACAGTGACATTTTCAACAGTTTCAAGTTTCCAGGGGTGTCTCTGCACCACACTGGAAGAAGAGTTGTCTTGGGCCACACATTAAATACACTGAGACACATAATCACAAAAAAATCTCATAATGTTTGAAGTAAATTTTCAATTTTGTGTTGGGCCACATTCATAGCCATCCTGGGCCACGTGTGGTCTGTGGGCCATGGGTTGGACACCCCTGGTTTAAACCCTTTCACATATAGATGAAAGTATTTGAATATGTTTATTATTGCAGCCAATCAAGATTAATGACATGTATTGTTTCAATAAACAAGGGTATCTATCCTTTTATTAAAATTAGAGTTAGTGGAATTTATCTAAATTTAACACAACATTGACTATTTTGGATGTGCTGTGTCAATATTTCTCTGTCTTTGTTCCAGGTGTAAGATTCTGTGTAAGCAAATGCTTATTTTTTTATGATATAAGTTGATGGTAGGTGAAGAATTCTTATAAAATAAGAGCACTTTAAACTGCCAAACTAAAGTAAAATGGAAACAGTTTTGAAGTTTAAAATAGTTCTTTAAGTTTTCATACCTTTTTGAAGTATATTATTTCAATCAATATCAGCCAGGAAAGCATTGAATTACTACCAAAAGCAGTTCTTGAAATACTTCCAAGTTTTGTAGGAGACTCCCTCCCCAAAACTGAAAGGGCTGGAAATTTCATGGGAGACTGATAGAAGGGGGTGTGTTAAAAAGCTATCAAGGATCAGGGAATCTGGGACCCTGAACTTCTTTAAAATGATTGACAGTTAACTTTTAATAATCTCATATTTCCCAAAAAGATTAAAAATGTAATGGGAATTTCTCATTCCTACTTGTAGTCAATTAGGAAAATTGATTTAGTAATATATTTCCGTGACTTCCTGCTCCAGGAGGTCCCCTCACTGCCTTTCTCCCTCCTTCTTATAAAGTATGGTTTTTCTCCTTCATTCTTTTTTTAACCTCAAAAAAAT
>VMDR010031481.1:0-12029 GCA_007922815.1 Macrotus californicus | reverse complement strand
GAGCAATTTTGATCAGTCCAGGAAACTCTCATTCGTTTTACTTTGCTTGTAAAGAGCTGAAGTGTTCATCCCATTCCAGTGGGCGGCATATTATTGTCAGAGTTGTCCTGGGATTGGGAGGGAAAAGGAGTTGAGAAGGACGTTCTCATGACGCCCTAATAGCAAAAGGGTCCATCGGAAGAGCCGCAGCTTTAGTACAGTATTAGGGTTGTTGGTAACTACGCACACTTATCTGAGTTAGTTTTGTTTCCTTTCTCCGTCCTTACAGTCCATGAAGGCTCAGGAGAAACCAGTCAAAAGGAGACGTCCACCTGTGATATTTGCCAGTTTGGTGCAGAATGTGATGAAGACGCCGAGGATGTCTGGTAATGTGCTTTTATTTATTTTTTTTAAGCAAAATAATGATAATTTATTTTTACTTCTTTAAGCATTTCCTAAAGAAGACATTCTCAGCATTTATTTTTCTTACCTAGTTCCTGCAGGGGGAGGGAGGTGGAATATGAGGGCTACAATAACAGCAAGGAATTTCTGAAACTGAATTAAGAGTTGGGCCAGCCAAGCAGCTGCCCAGCTGCCCCACTTCATTTGGTAAGATATAAAAAGATGTCACTGAGACTCCGAAATACTGTCAATGTCAAGAGACAGAGAGAATAATCATATTTACCAGAACGTCTCTCAAGAGACGCGGTCAAGAAACAATGGACGCTTGCTAATCAGCTTTCTAAGATGGTGGATCTGGGTAACCACAGAGATTTTATTTAAGGGTATGCCTCTGCATGCCTGCAGCTGAACAGGGAATATAGGAAAGCAAAGAAAGATCTCCAAGCCCCGCTCTAGGCTCAGCTCTTCCCTTCATCCAAACAATACTTAGCTTCTCCTGTAAAGACATGCTCAACAAATAATGAATAATATTTATTATTTTGAATGAGTCCCAAAATGTTAGGCTTCTAGGTCACGGCTGTGTGTTTGCTCCAGCCTTGGTCATACCCAAAGTGAATGACTCAGAATTCAGAGGCCTTTGTGGCACGGTAGTGAATGAAGCTCTCTGTTTCTCTCCCTCTCCCCCTCCCTCTCTCTCCTCCCTCCCCTCTTCCTCTTCCTCTCTCACTCATTGGCCCTTACCCATACCTTTCAGGTATGATGTCCTTTGTTTTCTACAAAATGCAGGCTGTGCTTGCCTAGAGCTCTTAACACTGATTTTGATCCAAGTGGCTGAGCAAATCCTAAATGTTCTCACCACAAAAAGAGTGGTATATGACCTGATGGAGGTGCCAGCTAACATGGTAGTGGTAACCATACTGCAGTACATAAGTGTATCAAATCAGCATGTTGTATGCCTTAAGCTTATATAATCTTGTACATCAATTATATCTTAAACAAAGCAATCATTTTGATCAAACTTTTGTGGGTGGAGGGGACAATTCATCTAAGAGACAAGAAGAAAAAATGAAGGCAACATAATTTTGGCAAGAGTGAAACAGTTGTACTGAAATATTTTAAAATATTTTCAGTGCAGATTAAGCTGAGGACTCCAACTGAGCAAACTGGGTGGGGATCTAAGGGTAAATTAATGAATCACTTCAGAAAAGTGGGATTTAGGATTTTTCTTGTATAGAATTCCCCAAATGATCACAAAATACTGCTCTAAAATAAATGACTGACTCAAAGAATCTTTCTTCCCCTTAAATGCTTTAGGGTTTTGTGTATTAGGACACATTTACAGAAAATATACTTTTAAAATATCTCATTTTTAATGTTTTTTGATAACTGCTTCTATAATTCAACATTATTTTTAAAGTTGATAAATACCTTGCTGTCAGTTATTTTACTTTTAAAAAATTGATATTTTTCTTTTAGTTTCTCATCTCATTAATGATCATCATTAAGTGACATAGTTCCACTTTACAAGTGCAAAGATTTAAGCAGTGAGATAATAATAGCGTGTAAAGATTCTTAATTGCTTATTTAGGCTTGGTCCATTTGTATGCATTTTTCCCCAGTTATCTTCAAAATGACCAAGGGCTTATTTCATTATGATCTCACTTTACAAAGAGGGCACGGAGTTTTCAAGTGTGGGAGTGGCAGGGCCGTGTGAAGAAATGAGGTGGAAGTGCCAAGAGGGTGCTGGCATAACAGTTCGCCAAAGATGCAATTCAAATATTTCTTCCTTGTCATGTCTGGGATGATGAGATGGCCAGACTGCAGGCAGCTTAGATCCAGTGATTCAGGACCTCCAGGGTTAGAGCTAGTGACAAGAGAGATGGTTGCAGCAGGCAGGGAAAATGTCCAGAGAGCTAGTGTCACCCCTGGTCTCCTAGCAAAAGATCAGATCTGTGGTACGAAGGCAGACAGTACAAGGACATATGGGCAAGTCCAGTGGCGTCGGAGAGATCCAACACCCATGGCAACTGCGCTTAGAAAAAGAAACTGAGTTACAAAGGAAACAGAGAGAAGGCCAAGGTAGAACCTCAGTCAGTGAGGAGATTCCAATTAGGAAAACCAGTCAGGGACAGATGCAGGAGAGACTGGAGAGATACCCACTGGCCAGAACTGGTGTAGAAGAAAGCTGAGCCTTGGTTACAGGGGGCTGGGGCCAGCACCTGGATCTCAGAGATAAATTACAAGATCAAATGCAATAAGGCTGACTGGACACTGAATCACTTAGCTTCTGGCTAAGTATTTCCTGTACACCCCCAGCCTAGAGACAAGATTAGTTCCAAAATGCAGAAAAAGGCCAAACCTCCAGATGGGGCTAAGTGGCCGTAGCTGTGAAGATTAGAGGGCTACAGGGGGCAGGGAGCCAAGAAGATCATTATACTTTCCAGGCAAGAATAAAGAGTTGTTAGCGTTCAAATAAAATGTACTTAAAATGTCCAATGTAAGCAATAAGGAACGGTACTGAAATGATAAGCATATTGATTTTCATTTACATAAATACCTTTGGATGTTAATATATTATATTTAGTTATAGCATGAAGGACAAATTGGAAAGACTTAAAGGACACAGAAATAAAGCAATAAATGAAATTAAATAGGCATGGAATGAAAGACGCTATAAAGATAGGAAGCAGTAGGGTAGTGATCTGACTCTTGTACCATCAGCTGATTCAGGGGAGCTTTGAAGGGCCATTGATTTTGATGAAACCATGGCCAGGTCCTCTTGCAAACATAAAACACTGCCTAGGTCGTGTGGCAACAAAGAATACCACTCTGTGTTTAATAGCATTTTTCTTTTTTGACACCAAATTCCAGCTTTACGCATATGCATTTCCTCAACCTTATAATGTGAAATAATAACGAGATGTGAGGAAATACTACTGAGAAATAATGTTATTATATCAGCGATTTTAAAACAAAGGTGAAAAATTAACTCTTGATCCTTCTTAAATGTGGCCTAAGAAAGTAATATCTACCATTTTACCCCAAGGCCTTAGTCTAGTTATTCAAAGGTGCTCTGGTACTTTCTAGGTGATGATAAATCTTTATTAGAATCAAGAAGCCAGTAAACAATAAGTTGACCTTGTTTTCATAGTTTTTCAGATGAGTTTTTGACTTAAGAAACAAGTCACACTGGACATGGGAAAGAAAAACTAAATCAAAGGGAAAGGAGTAAGGAAAGTAGAACAGGAAACAAAATACTCATCAGAGGATGGCATTGATACGCCATGTACTAATATTTTACTAACATTTTAATGCCTTTAATTTGAGAACACATGATTTATAAACTCATATAAGCCTCTCACTTATGTTCCATGATTTTGTTTCAAGTTTTTTTCCTTGTCCTTTTCTTCAGATGGCGAACGTTAAGGTGGTAGAGATCAGAAAATGGCCAGGCATTCTCAGTAGTAAAGAAAGACCATTGCTGCAGAAAATTCTTCAGTTATGGATATTTACCTAAGTCTAGGAAGGAATTAAACTCTCAAAATAGAGAATTAAAAGTCCACATGATAAGTGGTCCACACCATATATATGGCCACTCTCATATCCAAGCATCCCTTTATTTAGGGTGGACTTCAAAATAATTGCAATAGCTGTGCAAAGGGACATGTGACCTGTTTGGGGGCAGGGGTTAAGAAGAAGTGAGAAGAAGGGCTTAAAAGATTGTTTCTCTTTATATCTAGACTGAAAAAAAAGTCAAAACTGATACAGCTATATATCAAAGAGACTCTCAAATACATTCTGTCAAATATAATTTATAAAGAAAAAGAATGGCTGATAAGTCAAACATAATAAAATTGACTTATTGCAAAGTAATAAAGTCCCAGCTGATAGCACTGGGAATACCAACTTATGATTTCAACAAATATTTCTGATACTTGGTTGGTTTTAGAAACAGCTTTATATTCTCTTAATTATGTTACCAGATAAACTATTTCAGTAAGTCCAAAGTAGGTCAGCAGTAACACTTTGTGCTGGGAACTAATCCTGAGAAGTAATTAGCCTAGAACTTTCTGTTGGTCCTGTCATTCAGAAGTAGTTCAGAGGCCTGGGGTTGGTTCTTGATTTAATGTAAGAATAAAGCAAGTCTGTAGCTGGGTCTGATCATAGGAATGGCTGGGTATGAAATTGGCTGCGTGCCTAACATTTCTAGGGTGTCAGGATAGATCAAGAAAAGGAGCACAGGTGTAAGAGCAGATGTGGCTGGGTGACAAATGACATAAAGGGACAACTTAAATTATTATGTGTATCTGCTTCTTACGTATGCTTTATAGCTCTTACTTCCATTCTAACTTTACTCTTGAATTATTCTCTACATGCCATGCAGGCTCCATTAGCAAAATCATATTGGCTTGAATGCTATTAATTCCTCAGCAGTCATTTTATTTTTGAAACAATAATGTTTTCCAGTTTTAGTGCATGACATCCTTTTTGGACTGCAATGATGAGAAAGGAGAAAAACAAAGTAGTTGCAGTGAAATGAGCTCAGAAGAGTAAATGAATGAGAGTCTATTTTTTTCTTTATTTCATTGATGTTTCATATCTGAAACAGGGTGTGGGATTTGGCACTGCTTTTGTGAGTATCTCTTACAAAGACAGTTTAGTTGTGCTCCTGTGATCTGAGAAGGCTCCTTGTCACTAGGAAGACTGTGTGTTGCTGGCGTGATTCCCACCTTTAATGCATTGCAGACTGTGGAGACTCATGAATATTTGAAGCTAGGCAATGGCCGTGGGTGATCCTTGCACTAGATTTCACCATACATATAAGCAAATTAGGCATTAGGTCCTGCTGACTTGAGTGCATTTGGGTTATGAGTTTGACAGGGAAAATGAAGACACCTCTGAGGAAAATATAGAAACTGATTTCTTTTAAAGCTACTACTGGCTGATGATTGAACAAAAAGATTGTGTTGCAATTGGAAAGGTTCCTGTTGGTTTCTATGAAGTAAAAGGATCGCTCAGAATTGAACGGGATATCTATAAGGAAGAGGATGCTGAAGAGCCACAAACTTTTGTGAACTAAGTTTATTAAGTCTTCCCTCAGGGTGGTTCCGTCTGATGGATTTCCTTTGCTCTCTTGCCGTAGAACTGTAAATGTGGTCACCACAATTGGGACTAATTTCTACCATGAGTTTACTCATGGAGAGGATGAAAAATAAAACAAAACAGAAAATAGGTGTCATTCAGAAAATCCAAGGTTTTTGTTGGACATAAGGCTTTAGGAGAACACGTTTTCAATACAGAGATTCCTGTGGTTGGGTACTGCCTTCCAGGAACTGCCTCTTCTCCCACACCACAAGGACAGTGCTCTCGGGGCTGAAAATTACTACACACGTTATTTTCTCTTTGTATAGATGCATGGAGTCTGAAGAGAAAAGTCATTTCTCTTTCCTTCACTGTTTCCATTTGCCCAGAAAATTTTTGCAGAGACAGAGGGAAATATACAGCTCCTGATTTTGGGAAATACACCTTTTCCCTTCCAATGATTTTAAGGGAAAATGTTGACATTTTTAAGCAAAATTTACGTCCAAATGTAAAAGTTTGATTTTGATTTTGTAATTCCTTCTTTTCTGTGTTTCTTCACCTATCTTAAAACATAATTTGTACTTTTTTAAAAAAGTTTACACAATCAAACAAAACTTAGAAGTTCAAGTATAGTTAAATAGGCCAGCACCTTTTGTAACGGTCTGTGCAATGATCTCTACTGGAAAATGCCACATCTGTGACCTGAACTTCCCTCTGCCAGTGGCTGCCAGTAAATAGTCAAATCTATAAACCAAATCTAAACACCTGAAGTGATACTTAGAAGATAAGTGAATAATAATGCCTCTTGAGTCGCACAGCAGGCAATCCCCTCCAGAAAAACAAAAAACAAAACACAACTAACCCATCTTCCACAAAAGCAGGCATATGCTTTGTGGAAGGTAAAATTTAAAAAATGAATCTGAAATTTGAAAATAAACCGTGGTCCTTAAAACAAAAGCTTACCTCAGGTTTACTGTGATACTAAGCTACTTCAAAATGAATTGAATTTTCACCTAAGTTCTGAAGAGTTTTTGAATTTTTCTCAGAGACTATGCTGCAATGGTGCCATCGCATAGTAATTAAACTTAATTAAAATGTGACAAATACAAACCTAGATCTGCTGTAGAGTACCAAGAAATGCAGGAATAAAGTATTCTAAACATTAACATGTTTTATCTGTTTTTATAATTTTTCTTTAGCTCGTGCTGCATGAATCATGTGATTTCCACTTTATATAAAAATAATGAAATACTCTATGCAGGCAGAAGAGAAAACCAAAACTTCCAAGTGTAGATTGTATTTCTACCACTTACTTACCTGTTTTCATTCATTGTTTCTTTTTTTACTTGCTTTTTTTCATTTCTAATGTTTTATTGTTTATGCTGGTACAGATGTCCCATTTTCCCCCTTCATCCCCCTCTACCCAGCCCACCGCCACTTCCACAGCCAGCCTTCACACCCCTGTCCATGTGTAGAGGTCCTTCATGTATGTTATCTGACTTATTCCTCCCCTTCTTTCAATCAGCCCCCACCCTTCCCCTCCCCTCTTACAGCTGTCTGTTCCATGTTTCCATGCCTCTGGTTCTATTGTGCTCGTTAGCTTATTTTGTTCATTAGATTCCTTTTATAAGTGAGATTATATGACATTTGTCTTTCACTGACTGACTTATTTTACTTAGCATAATAGTCTGCAGTTCCATCCATGCTGTTACAAAAGGCAGGAATTCCTTCTTCCTTATTGTTGCGTATTATTCCATTGTATAAATATTCCACAGTTTTTTGGTCCACTCATCTACTGATGGGTACTTAGGCTGTTTCTAGCACTTGGCTATTGTAAATAACGCTGCTATGAACATTGGGGTGCATAGGTTATTTTGGATTGGTGTTTTGTGACTCTTAGGGTACAATCCCAGCATGGGAACCACTGGGTCAAAAGGCAGTTCCATTTTTAATATTTTAAAGAAACTTCGTACTGTTTTCCACAGTGTATGCCAGTCTGCATTCCCACCAACAGTGCACTAGGGTTCCTTTTTCTCCACATCCTCACCTGCACTTGTTGTTTATTGATTTATTAATGATAGCTATTTTGGTTTACTTGCTTTTTTTTTAAATCTTGCTCTAGGCTTACTTTTCTAGTGCTCACTCACCAAACTCCTCTTGATCTCCTCTGGAGTTTCCTGAATCTCAGTCTCTAGTATATTCTGAGTAAGAATCTCTTTCCCTTAGAATTAGGGAACATCTGCTCCATGTTCTAGCATCCCAGTGTAACATCTCAGCCTCAGAGATAAAAATATAAATCTCATTGTAGTTATTGAAATATGAGAGAACCTCCAAAAGCATGTTTCCCACACAGGAGGCACCACTGTAATGCCATTGAATCATCCCAATAATCTTATGAAGTTAGATCCACTAATAGCTCCCATTTTACAAAAAAAGGAAACCGCAAGTGCAAGCAAACTGATAAAGCCAAACAGTAAGTGGAAGAGCTAGGACTTTGCATACATACACACAAAAACTGAAAATATTTAATATGTCACATATATTCATTTAGGAACTCACTTTATTTGTTGAAACAGAACATAAAAACAAAGATTTTAACTGCAACTTTATGATGAAATTCACCATTAATCGGATCATATTGTCTACAATGCCCTTGAAGTATAGTCTTTCCCGTTAGGTGAATACACCTTATTTTTTGAAAGCTGTTTGGTTGTTTGTGTTTGAAGACATACTGAATTATTATTTGTGGAAATACCCTTGTTACAACTATGTGTGTACCAATTAGATGGAACAGGTTTTTAGCCATGAGGTTGCAGAGAACAGATGTATCTTCACCAAAACCTGGTTATTTTGACCTGCCTCAACTTCAATTTGCTTGTTCTGAAATGGCAATAGCGACCTTGATAATGGACAGGGGTGAACATAATTTGCATGTTATAACTAGTGACAGTTTTCATATTTTTTCCTTAAAAGATGCATATAACACAGCTTTTAGAGATGGGCGTTATAGCACTCCCCCTACCTGTAATACTATGTGTCATTGTCACAGTATTTCAAAGGGGTGTGCAAAAGGCAAAGCATTGAGGAACCCAGAACGGCAGGGGCACTGCTCTCAGTAAGCCATTTGCTAAGCAAGGTGGGATTCATTCTTTACCACCTGTGGGACTAGTTGACAAGCTACGTGTCCCTTTCCAAGTGGTGAAGGATGCTGTACTAGAAATGCAAGAATAGAAATTATAAGATGTATAGAAAGAGGGCAGTGCAAATGAAATGGTACATAAATATCACCCATATGCCAGTGAGTTTTAATCCCTATCTTAGTGGCAGTGCTATGTCTTTTTATTTAGGACTTTAAAATATGATGGCAAGCTTCTCATTTCCCAATCCATATTTTGATGGTTATACTGAAATGGAATTTGTTATGGCTTCTCTGATTATAAAAGTTGGACATGTTTGTCCTAGAAATTTGAAAAGATTAGAAATATGAAAACTCTATTAAAATGTCATCTCACCATTCCAAGATAACCACTGTATATTTCCCTTCCATGTGTGTTTACATGTGTGAGCACATGTGTGTATATATATGTATTTCTAATGAGTCTAATATTTTACACATCAACAAAATCCTTTTCTTAATTTTACTTAATCTTGAGGTTGAGTTTGGAGATTGTTACAATGCTAAATACATTTATGAATAATATATTTATATTTGAACATAACTTCTGTGGCCCAAATTCTAATGATTCTTCCTAAATTTTTGTGCTTCTCAAGACAAATGAATTTGAGAGCACTGTCCTCACATTTGTGATCTAAAATATTCACCGAAACCAAAATTCCCTCTAACTCTACATTAGACAGCTTTCTTGGTTACCTCCAAGAAACTAGACAGTATGTATATGGAAAACATTTTCACTGTCTGTATCCAGAGCATTCATAATAAATAGCTTTCTGAGGTATAAGCATTATTTACTGAGAACTGTCCTCCCAAAGGTGTTTTAAATTGGGTAGAAACTGTTTCTGGTCAGTGGTTTACTTCCCAATAGTAATATATTGTATGTGTTGATTCATCTAAACAACAAATCAGTAAACCATCCTCGGCAGCCCACATCAGTCTATTCCAGACACATTTCCCTAACAAACAGGATGTGCAATATCTAATAAGTGATTAAACAAATTGTAGGATTATATGCAACACCCACTCGAAAACTCAGTACTGCTGAAAATCTAAATGCTTTTGGTAAAAAGAAAAAAAGAAAAGAAAACAAGTATCTGATTTTTCTAGTCCTCCCAATGCAAAGTTAAATTGGTCCCATTCATTCTTTTATGAGGAAGCTATGAATGAAACTTAAGAAATCAGTATGATGCCCTGGGGATAGATGATCTTCTAAAGGTTGTTTACAAGAGCTCTTTTTTATTCATTGCAGCCTTTTCTATGGCTTTGACATAGTAGTTTACCCTGTTCTCTGAGCTCATCCTGAAATGAGCTTTCTACAATCAAAATAGCATTATCCAGGGTAATAAAAGTAATGCTAGATCCCAACTTGCCATAAATGCCTAGAATCAGCAGATATTAAGAGATATATATCAAGGAGTAGTACATAACAATTGGGGGAAAAATAAGTAAGACATGAAATAAAATATTAGGGTCCCATTAGCAAAAAATAGTGTACTATTTCTGTAACATACATAGATATCATTAATGTGATACTTCAAGGTGTTCATATATAACATCAATTATCAATTATGACAATAAAATAAAATTAATATATTTAATAGATGTATATAATTTAATTGAATTGAATATCTTTTTTCTTCTCCAGCAAATTTGTTGATTCAAGAAGAAAATGTAACAAAGCTGTTTTCATTATAGCAACAGTGGACAGCCAGATTTAAGGGAAAAAAAAGGAGCCTTGTATCAAAAAAACAATATATCTGTGTCTGACATTTTGGAGTAAAGTTATTACATGCTTAGGGGGTATATTATGAAATGTTTTATCCCTGAATTCGTAAGTTTAACAATTGTCTTTTTGCAATTATGTTAGAGAGAGTATTTCCCTTTTGAGCTGTGCATGACATGATGGGACAGCCAGAGGAAGAGGAAAAGCTTCTAATATGTTAAAAACCTTATACCTCAGACTCTTTCTCCTCTCTCTGGGTCCCTGATATCTCTGTAATGTAGGTAAGGCAGTTAAAGGCAGATAATGTTATCCTCATTTTACAGGTAAACATAGGAAGGCCCCGAACACTAGAGCACAATCTTCATGTAACAGAGAAGAAGGGTCAAGTACACACGCCACTACCTCATCAAAGCTACCAAAGAGAGATTGAGAGATAGGGAGGGGGCGGGGGGTGCTCTTATCTTGGATAAAATCACTTCAATTCCCTTGGCCCCTCTTTTTATAAATAGATAGATTAGATTACATAGATAGATAGATCTGCAGTCATATTATAATTCACATTAAACTCACTGATTTAAAGTATTCAGTGTTTTTAATATATTCACCAAGTTTTGCAACCATAAGCACAATTTTATAATATTTTCATCACTCCAGAAATAAACTTGTAGCATTAGCTGCCCCTCCCCATTTACCCCCAGGTTTCTCTTCCCCATTCCTAGGTAACAACTAGTCTACTTTATATCCCCAGAGATATTTTTATTCTCACATTTCATATAAATGGAATCGTTCAGTATGTGGCCCATTATGATTGGCTTCTTTCACTTAGCATGGCATTTTCAAGGTTCATCTGTATTGTAGTATTTATCAGTATTTTGTTCTTTTGATCGATGGAAAATATTCCATTATATATACTACATTTTGTTCATTAATTTATCAGTTGATGAACATTTGTGTTGTTTCCAGTTTTGACTATGATTAATAATATTGTAGTGAACATCTATTTTTGTATGAATCTGTGTATGTGTGTGCAGGTTTTAATCTGGGGATATGTTTTTATTTAACTTGGGTATATTCCTAAATGTTAAATTGCTGAGTCAGGTGGTAACCTTTTGATATGATTAACTTTGGGGATCTGCAGACTGGTTTCCAAAGTGGCTGCCTCACTTTATGTTTCCTCCAACATTCTGCAAGGATTCGAATTTCTCCACATTTTTGCCCATACTTGTTATTACTACCCTTTTTGAGTATTATACTCCAAGTAGGTGTAAAGTGGCATTTAATTGTGGTTTTGATTTGCATTTTCCTGGTGGCTAATCATGTTAAGTCTCTTTTCATATACCTATTGATCATTCACATATCCTCTTGGAAAAAATTTCAATTTACATCTTTTGACCATTTTTAACTGAGCCATTTACCTACTTGTTTTTGAGTTGTAAGAGCTTTTTAATAATATATTATACGTCTAAACCTCTTACCAAATATATGTGCTATGCAAATAGTTTCTCCATCCTGTGGAGTTGTCTTTTCATTTGTATGATGGCACCTTTTAAGACATAGACGTTTTTAATTTTGATAGACTCCAATTTGCCAGTCTTTTCATCTGTCACTTATGTTTTTGTTGTCATACCTAAGAAGGCTTTGCTTAACCCAAAGTCACAAAGATTTACT
>VMDR010031480.1:0-12028 GCA_007922815.1 Macrotus californicus | reverse complement strand
GACATGCATTACTAAATATCATATGTCTAGGCCAGGTATAAGTTAATATGTATTGATAAATGTCAATCTTGAGAAAAAAATAATGGACCTACTGCTTTTAAGCTTATTGCATTTCCATACCAAGCCTTTTTTTTTTTTTTTTTGCTATGGCTTAAGAAGAATGCTGGTTGCATCTTACCTACGGGCCTAGGAAAGCCATTCCTGGGAAGACACTTTGATTCAAAGTTCACTTGTTCACTTGATTCAAGTTCACTTGATTCAGCAAGATCACTGCAGGTTGAACTTTCCCTTGCTTAGTTGGACTGTAGCTCAGATGAAGGTATCTTTCCCTTCCAACTGAAGTTTGGTTTTGTGTTTATGAAGTCTGCTATTTTTTCTGTTTTTTTTTTTTTTTGCTTCTTCTCAGTTTGATACTTTATAAGTGTCCTTTCAAAGCCTGTCCACTGCCCATTGCAAACCACACCTGCCCAGGCTTCAAACCTCACAGTGAAGGACCATGACATAGGTAAGGCTTTTCCAGGTGGGCCATGTGATTAACAAATATGGTGAAGTATCAATGTAAACATGGTCCGAATTTGTGTATGAGCTTTCCTCCTTCCCCAGAGTCTAAGCCTCTGTACTGAAGACATATAGCATCTTCCATATGCGTATTCATGAACCTAAGGAGGTCCCAATGTTATTTTAGTTATTAAGTCTATCTTTCTCAAATCTCTCATTTTTCTAGCAGACAGCAAATCATATAGTTAAGGGATTCATTAATTTATTCCTTCATTTATTCATCTTGCTTTTACTAGGCTCTTGTACCATTGGAAATAAAAAGGATATTAAGAAACAACTGTTGTTAAGGAAGACAATAATACTATAGAGTGAAGTTTAGATTTTTTCCTGAGTTCATCCAACCCAGACTCAGACCTGCTCACCCTACTTTTGCTCCTTCTCATCAAAATTCCCTCCAACCACTGATAGGTACTCTAGCATGTTTTCTCATTCTCATTCCTGTCATTTGTGCCACAGGAAAGAAGGTCAAGAATTTTGGCTAAGTATTTGAAGATGATACATGAAATGGTAGAAGACTATATCTAATAATGTTTATTTTCTCTGTGGAGTGGGAGGCAAATTCAGTGCCTAAAGGCAGGTTAAATATTAGAAAAAGCAGTCAAGAATAATCCAGATTGCTCTAGCTCTATATCTTTTTCACTAATTCTAGCAGCCCTTCAAAAAGTCCTACAATCATTTCAGGAGTTACCAGAGTATCTTTCCTTTTCTTAGGACATGTTTATTCTGTGATATCAGAGTCTCCACAGTGCCCCCTGGGCACCATATGATCCTTGTCAGTGACCCCAGTGGGTGGGCTTCTGCTGGACAGCCACATATAGATGCTACTTCTTTGACTCTATGCTGCTTTTCTAGGCTGTGGTTCTACCCACGGCTTCTGACCTGGCAGTTTTCTACTGCTGGCTCCTCTGAGCAACCTCTGTTAGCATGCTCCAAAGGTCTCATGGGCTTCAGTATGAAGAAAAACAGCTCTTCCAGGTATTATTTCTTTCTCTCTTGTTTAAAGACAAATACCCCAGGACTGAATTAGGCATACATTTGAATAATAGCCTCCTTGCTGTTCTCAGGATCCCTATGCTCCAATGACTAAGTAAACATCACTGTGCCTTTCAAGACTTCTGTCTTGAAGGCATCTGTAGATTTCATCATATCCTGCCTCACCCCACTGTATAGTCTCAAACTTAGCTATGGGCACAACCTACATCCCCATGTCAGCAGACTTCACAGAACCCTTTCTTAATAGTTCTCCCAACTTATCCAGACAGGTCAGAACTGACAGCATCAAGCTGAGACTTAAGTGAAACTCCATATTGGGGAAGTTTTAGGACAGCTGCCAAGAGGATGAAAAATCTATTTAGAAGGAAAAGGAAAAGTTTAAAAATTACTGAACTCCACTCATTGCTCCATGGAGACCAAAGACCCTTCTATTTCAACATCTATCTGCAGTCTTTCTAGCAGTGTTGGGAAGCCCAGGAAGAAAAGGGAGATTGGAACTGAATCAGGGTTGAGGATGATCAGGGCTGGTGGGGCATAGAAATACAGAGTGAGGGAACTCAGAAAGTTTGTGAAATTGTTGGAGTGATTGATTGGGAAGCTCAGCTGGGTGGAGCAGAGAAGGAAGGGGAATCTGGGGAGTTGATGGAGTCATTTGTTTAGCAAGCATTTATTGGTCACTGACAGTATCCCAGGCAGGTACAGGAACAGGCTCGGGAAAACTGCCCTTGAGAAGTTTACAGGCCAATTGGAGGGGTCAATAAGTTCCAAATATAGTGCACAAGCTGCTATAATGATCTGGGAGCTGGAGGAGAAGGGAGGAGGAGCATCTAACTTTGTCTTGGAAGACTGATTGAAGAAAATTATACCTACATAGAGACCTGGTAGTCAAGAGAGAGTTAGCCAGGAGAAGAAAGGAAAGTATGCTCCCAGGCAGAAGGTCCAGCTTGGGTGAAGACTTGGTGGTGAGAGAGAAAGAGGATGGCAAGATCAGTGCAAGATGGCTGTGGTATAAAGGACTGTAGAGGAGTAGTGAGGGATGAGGTTGAGAGGTAGTCAGGGACCACATCAGGAAGGGACATGGGGTCATGTAGGACACTTTCAGGGCTATCTACCCAGTCCAGTGCTTTCTCCTTCCAATGTGACCATCATTAAATGGACTTACCATCAAGGGTAGAGCTCAGAATCTAAGTCTGTGTCTTGTTGACTCTGCTTCCCTAGACATTGCTGGTTAGACCAGGGTGGATGGACACTTAAGTGTGATTGTCCAGCATATTTACAGAGGCACATAGAAAGCAGTTTATAGAGAGAAATCAGAATCTGAAAAGATGGGGAGAGAGAGAGATAGGAGAGATGGAGAGAGAGAGAGAATAAGAGAGACGGGATTTATTGGGTAGGTGGCTGCTTGACTTTTTAATAGCTTGTATTAATAACAAAGCTTGTGCCCTTGTAATTAAATCCCTCTTTTTTTTGTACTCAGTCTAGCTCAAGCAGGTTACTGTTTCTTGCAACCAAAGGACTAGGTTTACCAGGGAGAGAATATAAAACGAGAGGAAAGAGGCTAGGACAGAACTCTGTGGAACAACAATGTGGAAGATTTGTTTTATGTTTCAAATTCAGTCGCAGACTTTCAAAAATGTAGGCTGTGGTTTTCTTGGCTGTACATGTGACTTCAAATTTTCTGGGCTTTTAATTTAGTTCAGGGGTAACAAAACTATGGCCTATGGGCCAAGTCCACAGCACCACTTATTTTTGTAAATAAAGTTTTACTGGAACACAGAGACATCCATTTATTTACATGTTATCTATGGTTGCTTTGACTACAACAATAGAATCAAGTTGTTGCAACAGAGATGGTATGGCCCTACAAGACCTAAAATACTTATTACATGTCTCTTTATTGAAAAAAAGTTGCTGGCCTTTGATCTAGCTGATTCTCTTAGTTCCATGTTACCATACCCACAATTCTTTTCTGGACATGATCCTTAGATTTTTCTATAATTTTTGGCATTCTCATTCCCAGAACTGCTTCTTTCTCTCACCCTAATTGTCCAATGCCTTTAGGCATAAGACCCATACTTTTAGTCTCTATTGACTAAGATGTTCTTCCAATAGAAAATATTTTTCTGGGAATTACATTTTTAGTTGAACCTTTACTGAGGTACCTTAATCAACTCATAGTTTTTATCAATGAGTTGACAGCAGTCATGTTGAATTAACCCTCATCTCAAGACAAAGTTTTATTTGGCCTTCATTGCTCAGAGGGATTTTTCAGCTGGGATTGAATAGCTTTCTTTTTTCAGCTTATTGTCCTTGAATTTCCAGATTCTCTTTTCTCTCTCATTCTTACTTGTACACCTGCAAATGGTTTTCTGAACATATCCTTTTCCTGTGGTACCTTGTCAACAGCAGTTAACAACAACCAACATATACTATTATTCTTATATTTTCCAACCATTTTCCCAGAGTTGCAAGTTTATTAAGAATATTATTTACCTTCCAAGCAATCAGTGGTGACAGTTTCACCCATCTTTCATTACTTCATGATGTGTAGCTTCCAATAACAGATTCCTTAATGCACTAATTGCCTCCTTAGCAAATTTAACATATTTAAAGTGTTTTTTTTTATGGTAGAAACTATTTCTAGATACCGTTGAATCTTATCCATTAAAAATTATCAGAAATACACCTGAGATCAAACAAAATTAGATGTATTCGCTTGCTGCAGCAAGGGAAGTTGTAAACCAGGGAAATAATGGGTAAGTGTCTTAGGAAGAAGAGTCAGGAGGGACTTGTTATAGGACTTGAGTTTTTTCTGGATGATGCTGGGGAGGGTTTAAAGAAGTGAGGACTCAGTCTAGTGTGAGTGATTTCAAGAATTTGGGTCAATTCAATGACTGGGAGTCTCATTAATTTGTATCTAAGAGATGAGAAGAACGAAGTGGGGTCAGGATTGTTGTTGGTGAAAAAGCAGTGGTCACTTGTAAAGTACTCCTAAGTCCTGTCCATTAGGGCATCAGGGAAGGACAATGGGACTGAAACACAAAGAGCTACTGAACAGCTGCTTCCTCAGCTGAAGAAAGGGTCCACCCTCCTGGAATAGGGAGGTATCACCTTGGTAAGGGGAATTGCAGAAAAGGGCTCAGAGGAGAGTTTCCCACAGGGCTAAGAGGGTGAGACACAGAAGAGAGTCTGCCTAACACCACCAAGCCCAAAGCAATATGACCAAGTGAAATCTATCCTGTCTCTCATCTCTTCTCCTTTTCCCTGCTTCATCTCAGGCAGTGAGGAATAACTAGCAAGTGGTCAAGAAGGCTGCAGAAGGGCCACTTCGTTCCTGACTGAAGGCTCCCAGTCTGAGGAAGACCTGAGCTGGAGAAAGGGAGACTTAATGCTAAGTTAGTTACTGAAGTGAGACTGTGTTTACAGTGGGAAGAAATTTCCTAAAGAAGAAAAAGTTTTGAATTGGAGTAGCAAGAAATGACAAATATTTACTGAGGACTTAAGTAGTCTTCTCAGAATCCTGGCTGATAGGAAGAAGCAGCATGCAGTTGTGGGAGTTAGAATATCTGCCTCTTCATCTACATTGTGCCACTTCCTGGCTGGGCCATTAGAGTCACTCAGCCTCTCTGAGCCTCAGTTCTCTTATCTGCAAAATCAATTGTTTCCAGATTTGGAATTTCACTGACCAATAAAATGTCAAAGGGAATTTTAGAGGTGAACATAGGCATCTTGCCAATTTTTTTTGCTTTGTTAAGTAAAGATATTTAAAGCAACTATCAGTTACTCATTTTATAAAATGGGGTGTATTTTAATACTAAAATTAGGAAGAATATCACCACAGAATACTGATTAATTTTTTATTTTGAATTCATTTTTAGGAAAAATTACTTCATTGGCCTTTTTTTATTTTTCTTTTTTTCTAACTTGGAACAATGAAGACTGGCTCTACACCATGGGTTAGTTAGTGTTTAGAAACTGAGTCTTAACAGCTTTTCCAAGATTATGATTCTGGAACTTTTGAAGGCTAGAGAGGGGGATTTTTGTATAGGCTTCTTGTTGATATTGCAAGCTTTTCCATTTTGATCCCTGAGCAAACCTTGTTTGGATAACCCTCAGGGGATGGCATAAAGTCTACCTCTAAGTGTGCATTTAAAAAACTCTTGAATGGCAAGAGAAAGCCCTTGGGACAAGAACTATCTACATCTTTATGTTGCTTAATGTTACTGTCATAAAGGTGACCAGAGACCTTGGCAGTGAGTGCATTTCAATAAATCTTAAAGATCAATCAACTGATCGATATGTAGGGAGGGTTGGTAGGGAGGGTTAAGTCCCACTTAGAGGACTAAATGCCTGGTTCAGCTTGGCCTTTTTCATTATTGAGGAGACAGTGATACTAGGGACATGCAAAGGATCATAAAGATGACCCTTGTCTTTCTAATCTTTTCAAAATCAGGCATTTTGAAGGCAGCTGGGATCGAGGGAATTGAATATGTACATTTTTAAGGGAAAAAACCATTGATGCATCTATAAATATTGAAGAGTAATAATGGAGGGAAAAGGGACAAGTTATTGACTATGGTTAAAAGTGTAGCAAAGGATGATGGATTTCATCAAAATGAGAGAAGCTTTTCAGCTATAAGGATCCAACTTTCTAAAAATGCGGAATAGGGAGAAGTTTGCAGACAGATGCCCCTCTCTGAGTGTTCGGAGCCAAGCAGATGAAAAACAAAAAGGTTTAGTACAGAGAACAGTATTCCCTTCAGCAGTGGCTTTATGTGGCCCTAGTGGATTGTTTATTTCAGCTCTAAGATCTATAATTCTATTTTTCTTTGTAGATTTTTTTGTTGACTCATTTTGAGTTCTTCATTTCTTCCCTCCCCTTATCCTCCTGTGCCTGTGATTGTCTCTTTCAAAAATTTTATTTTGTAAGTACAGTTTGCTTTTCTCTTTGTGCTGATCCTTTTGGTTCATTGAATGCATGCCCATGTTATTCAATGTGATGTTTTGCCTTGCAACTCTTTCATTATGGTGTGGATGGTAGGCTGTTTGAACACAATAACTACCCTTTAAAAGAAGCCTTTCCTTACTCACTTTCTTAGCCTAAGTTGGCTATTGCTGCTCTTTGCAAAGCTCATGACTAAGAAAAGTTGGTCAGACATATTGTTTTTGCACATAAAAGATTTTTTTTTTGTATGTGGGTAAATTTATCCTGGGACTGTGAGGTAAAAAACAAAAAAGAAACCCAAAACAAAAAAAAAATACAACAAACCTGATTCCTAAACAAATACACCAACATTTACATACAAAAACAAAAACAACAAAAACCCAAACTATCTCTCCCAACAGCGTCCTTATTCCAATGCTTCTATTCAAAGGTAAAAAACAAAAACAAAAACAAACCTCTGGACTCCTCTTTAGAAATTGCCCTTAGAGCTCATCTATAAATCACAGCAGAAAAGTGGTCTCATTGCTTATTATTCACTTGTTATTTGACAAAAATTACAATATGTAGAATTATCAACCCAACTTATTTAAATCTGCTTTGTATGGTTATATACAGACTTATATTAAAAATATTTGACAATACAGTTCAGTTAGAATAGATGCTAGTTATGACCAATAGGTATACCCATAGTGATATATATCCTCTGAATATCAGTTATGTTTTATGCTCTTTCAAAACATTTCTTAAAATACAGATATCACATTTATGGTGAACTTTGACATTTTTTGTCTTTCCAGTGTCCAATTCTAGCTGCCATCTTGGCAGTAATCCTCATTGTGTATGCCTTTCATGATATAGTGGGTAGTATCCACCCTCTTATTGCTGATGGTAAATGACACAAGATTTTGCTCTCCCCACTCCCTGGCTTCCAGGCATGAGGCTGAGTCTTGGCCAATCAGACACTTTCTTGATCAAATTCAAAGAAGACAAGAGATTTTAGTGTTCATTGAAGATGAAGGCAACATCCATGCCATGGGCAATGGCCATGGTGTCTGAGGTGTCTGGTGGCAGAAATATCTTAGATAGATTATTTCTACTAAAAAATAGTTGTCCTTCCTGCTTCATAGCTCTCAAAAGATGGTTCCTGTACATTTTCCAAGCCTGACCACTTGGGAGCATTTCAATTCCCCGAGGTCCTAATTCCCTCTTAATAAATCCTTTCTTTTTATCTAAGAAAGTCAGAGATGATCTCTTTAACTTTTTGTGAAGGCATCCATTTATGATCTCCAAAAATTTGGCCTTATACTTCAACAGCAAGCAGATTTTTCATTAGATGACTGAATCAATATGAGAAACACCTTGGTGAACTGGGATGTGGGCCCAAACTAGTGAGATAAAATTAAACTAGTGAGGAATGCATGCAAAATCTGCATTTGGATTAAAAAGGTAAGTTAATTTAATGAGATGAAGATATGACAACAGCAGTACACATGACAGTGTGTTTTTAAATTATATTTTATTGATTACGCTATTACAGTTGTCCTGATTTTTCCCCTTTGTCCCTTCCACCCCTCACCCTCCACTCCTTCAGGCAATCCCCAATCCCCACACCATTGTTCATCACATGACAGTGTTTTGTGTTTTATTTTGACCTAAAGTCCAATGTGGGAGATCCTTGAGGTGACGTGACCACCAAATCATCATTAGGGAAAGATGATAGCCCTAGGAGCCTTATTTGGTTCTGAGTATTTATTCCTTGTGAAGCCAAATTAATTTTTACAAAGTTCAAACTATCTATTTTTCTATTATGATTTTACTAGCTCTAGTAATCTGACTGGAAATAAAGGCATGTGTTTCAAATTTATGGCATTTTGAAGTTTAAATGCTGAATGTTGTCAAATAAATGCATGTATTTTGAAAGTATAAGTTGATGAGAAAAAGCCCTGGATTTATCTGAACATTTTTACCCATTTATATAATAAGTGTATTGACTTGTAGTTTCTGGTTCAACATGTAGAGTTTGGAATTACTCTCCTCTTTAAACTAGAGGTGGGGAGCTATTTAACTCCAATGCTCTTTACTTCCTGTTAGTGCAGCTAGAATCTCTACCTTATACTTACCAAGAACTGCTGTTCTGGGCTCTTCTAATCTCAGGTTAGTCCTTTCTGCTGGGCCCTTTCATACTCACTATCATCTTCTCCCAAGGCCCCCCTCATGTCTGAACCTCAGTTATGGGCTGAGTGTTAGGTCTTTCCCTCTGGGCACCTAGGCTCCATGCAAATCTAAGGATATGCCTGAGCATCTGCTCCAGGGTCAGCAAACATTGCATAGAGGTAAGAAGTTCCTGGAACATTATGAAAAGGTGACTGAAGTCAGGTTCCCAGAGATGAAGATTTCAGTATAAGTGATTTATTAAAGAAGAGCTTCCAGGAAAAACTGGTTAGGGAGTGGAGAAGCAGGACAAATTGGGGAGAAATTTCAGGCAGATCCCCAGAGAGGGCAGGTGCAGTTGGATCCCTTAATCTGTGTGATTCTAGAATGTGTATGATCTTCAGAGGTGTCCAGATCAGAAGCAGGGGGCCCAGCAGTCATCCTCCTACACACATCAGTTGTAGGTTAAGGGCTACCCAGGGGCAGAGGGGCTGGAGGACATACAACACCCAGCCACTTAAGGCTGTGTGCTCCTACAGACAAGGTGAGCCCAGTAGCTTTAGGAAGTCTTCCAGAAGAGTCACAGGTGCACAATTTTGAGAACAAAGTTTTTTGAAACAGGTAGAGGGGTGTATAGAAAACAGGTAAAAGAATCCTAGGGGGTCTAGGTGGAGCAGAATATGGGTGCATGCCCAGAGTCCATAGAAGACTTATATGTGGCTTCCAAACCAATTTAGTCTAATAGGTGGGAGTGGGCAAATTTCAGTTTGTGGGCAAAATTCAGTCAGCTGATTTTTTTTGTTAATAAAGATTTATCGGAACACAACCATTTCCATTTGTTTACATATCATCCAGGGTTGCTTTTGTGCCAGAACAGCAGAATATGGCCTTCAAATTCTGAAATATTTGCTATCTCTGACCCTTTACAGAAAATGTTTGCTGGCCTGTGTAATAGATCTTCATCTTGACCACTGCTTCAAATACTTGGTTACACTGTTATAATATTTTCATCTCTCAAGTTTTTCATCTGGACCACGGAAGCTGATCAGGGGTTGGAATTAACGATAGGGAAGGAGCAATAGGCCAAGAAAACACAAAATATAAAAAGAGTTTCTTGGCTGAGAAAGTTCAGGGAGTGTGTGCAAAAACAGCAAATTGTCTCATCTGGCTAAAGTGGTGATGCTTCTCACCTTTTTAGTTTTTGGGAAAGCAAAGAGAAAGTGAGATTAAAGGAGAGAAGCAGAAAACCAAGGACTAGTGAGAGGTGGGTAGGTTGCTCTTCTAAAAGAAGGGTGGATGGCATTGGTGTTTCCCTAAGCTTTTTGCTCTCTGTAGCAAGTATAAATAGTCCTCTTCAGAGGTTAATGCTTCCTGTAAAGGGGAATAATGGAGAAATCATCTGTTCTTGTACTCTTCAGGGCCTTAAGGTAAATCAATTTCCCATCTTTTTGTTTGTCCTGAGGCATCTGATAGTTCCAGAAGCAAAAATAAAGAATACATTCATGGCAAGTGCTTCAGCTCACATTACTTATTGGAAAGACAGATAATCTACTCAGAAGCTGAGCAAGGAAACTGTGGAGACTTTCTCCCCTACTCAAAGCAAAAATAGACTAAATTTATTCTCAGGTATTTTATTTTATTTTTGAAGCAATTGTGAATGGGATTGATTTCTTAATTTCCATCTTTGATAGTTCATTATTGGAATATAAAACCACAACTGATTTCTGGATATTTACTTTGTATCTGCTACTTTACTGAGTTCATTGATCAGTTCTAGTAGTTTTCTGGTGGAATCCTTAGGATTCTCTCTATATAGTATCACGCCATCTGCAAATAATGAGAGTCTAACTTCTTCCTTTCCACTTTGGATGCATCGTATTTCTTATTTGTGTCTGATTGCTGTGGCAAAGACCTCTACTACTATGTTAAATAAGAGAGTGAGTATAATGCTGGCAGTGGGTTTTTCCTATATGGCTTTGGTTATGTTGAGGGATGTTCCATCTATTCCCACTTTGCTGAGAGGTTTTTTCCTTTAAATCATAAAAACACTGGATTTCGAAGGTGGATAAAAGACTTAAATATAAGTTGTGACACCATAAAAGGCCTACAGGAGAACATAGGCAGAAAAATCTCAGATACACCATGCAGCAATATTTTCACCGATATGTACCCTAGAGCAAGGGACATAAAGGAAGGAATATACAAATGGACTTCATCAAAATAAAAGCTTCTGCATGGCTAAAGAAAACACCAGCAAAATGAAAAGGGAACTAACCATATGGGAAAGCATATTTGCAAATGATACCTCAGACAAGGGTTTGATCTCCAAAATATATAAAGAACTCACACAATTCCACTGCAGGAAGACAAACAACCCAATTAAAAAATGGGCAAAGGGGGGAAGGGTTTCCAGGAAACACTATAAAGGACACATGGACATAACCAAGGGAGAGGGTGGGAGTGGGGGAGGGGGGTGGGATTGGCTGGGGTGGGGGGAGAGTGGTGGGGGGAAAATGCAGACTGTAATTGAACAACAATAAAATAATTACAAAAAATGGGCAAAAGACTTAACGGACACTTCTTCAAGGAGGACACACAGAGGGCCCATAGATATATGAAAAGATGCTCAGCATCACTAGCCATCAGAGAGATGTAACTTAAAACCACAATAAGATATCACCTCATGCCTGTCAGAATGGCTATCACCAATAAATCAACAAACAAAAAGTGCTGGCAAGAATGTGGAGAAAAGGGAACCCTAGTGCACTGTTGGTAGAATGCAGACTGGTGCCACCATTGTGGAAAACAGTATGAAATTTTCTCAGAAAATTAAAAATGGAACTGTCTCTTGATCGAGTGATTCCAATGCTGGGAATATACCCTAAGAATCCTGAAATACCAATTAAAAAAAACTTATGCACCCCTGTTTTCATAGCAGTGATATTTACAATAGCTAAGTGCTAACAACCTAATTGTCCATTAGTAAAATGGACACTTTTTTTTTCAAGATTTTATTACTTTATTGCTCAATTACAGTTGTCTGCATTCTCCCCCCCACTTCCCCAACTCCAGCCAATTCCACCTCCCTCCCTTTCTCCTTTTCACACCCCCCCACCTTGGTTATGTCCATGTGTCCCTTAAAGTGGTTTCTGAAAACCCTTCTCCACACGATCCCCTCCCCCCTCCCCTCTGGCTATTGTTAGATTGTTCTTAATTTCAATGTCTCTGGTTATATTTTGTTTGCTTTTTTCTTTTGTTGATTATGTTCCAGTTAAAGGTGAGATCATGTGGTATTTCTCCTTCACCACCTGGCTTATTTCACTTAGCATAATGCTCTCTAGTTCCATCCATGCTGTTGCAAAGGGTAGTAGCTCCTTCTTT
>VMDR010031479.1:0-12032 GCA_007922815.1 Macrotus californicus | reverse complement strand
CAAATACAGAGGTCTCCAACAAAACCATGTTATACTCCAGATAGTCCCAATATTCCCTTGAATTTTGAAGGAAAATATTTATCATAATAATATTTCTTTTCTGTTTCACTTAGGAAGAAAGCATTCGATAAATTTGTGAGACTATCAAAATAATCTTTCTAACTAAAATTGTTAGTGATATTCAAAGATTGAAAAGCAGTCAGCATTTTAGCAGGATGTTCCTGCCTTAATTAAAAAGTTGTTTTATCTGTCCCAACTCAGAAAATAAAGGGACAGTTTTTAATATACAAGGATTTCATAGGATGCAAACAAGGAACTCTTGCCCGTGGAATTCGTAAAACTAAAAAATGTTTGTGTTCACAATATTTGAGATTGGCTTATGTATAAAGAATCCTGCTCATGCTGTGCGAGATTATACCTATGATGACTTAAGAGATTTGAAGAAGCAGAATACTGATTCTGAGGGACAAAGGGCCTTTGATGATACATTAATTTGTTAGGGCTGTCATTACAAAATACCACAGACTGGGTGGCTTAAATAATAGAAATTTATTTTCTCTCATTCTGGAAGCTAGAAGTACAAGATCAAGGTGTCAGCAACTTTGGTTTCTTCTGAGGCTACTTTCCTTGGCTGGCAGATGGCCACTTCCTTGCTGTGTCCACATATGGTCATCTCTTGGTCGGTGTTGTTTGTGCTCTAAACCCTTATGAGGATATCAGTTATATTGGATTAGGGCCCATCCACATGATCTCATTTTACCTTAATTACTTCTTTAAAGAATCTATCTTTAAATACAGTTACATTTGGAAACCCTGGAAGTTAGGACTTCAACATATGAATTTTGGGAGAACACAGTTCAGCCCATAAAACTGGGAAGTATGTCCAGATCCAGGAAATGTAGGGGCAGTTCACAATATTTCCCAATGCATGACCTTGACTATTTGCATAACAATTATAGGAAGTCCAGGGAAAGATGCCTCAGTGTACAGTAGGAATTGCACATATGGCCACACAAGCAGAATAAAAGTGTCAATTACTGCTGTAATGTATTGATTTTAAGTAAAAATCAGTAAAAGATTTACAACATTTTCTTCCCAGAGCCTTTGTCAAAGTTGTTTAAGTCATCTCAACCACAGGTTTATCAACAAATTTACAAGTTTGTTTTCAAGAAATAGGTGCTTAGATGGTGTATTTGACAGAACATGCTAACTTCCATAACAAACAACCCCAAAATTTTGTATGCTAGAGTATATCTCTCTCTTATGCAAAGACTAGTAAATGGTTCTTATTGGGTAACTCTCCTAGACAACTCTCCAACTGGTCAGTGAAGGAAGCAGGCACTCCCTTTCATGTGTTACTGCCATCGTAAATATATGAGTTCCAAGGTTTCCATAGAAGGGGAGTAGAGCATGAGGAAGGCACACAAGAACCTTACCTCCTTGACCTGAATGTGAAACACATCACTTTAACTCAATTGGCTAGAACCAGTCATATGCTCCTACTTAGATTCAAACGAAGTGGAAAATGTGGATCTTGGCTGGGCAGCTGCTTCCCAGGAACAACTCTGCACTATGAATACTGAATGTGAATTATTTAGTGGTCGAGCCACTTCTGCTACACACAGCAAATTCAATGTAGGTTTTTAAAATTCAGTTGAATTGGCAAGACATCAGTTAAAAGCCAGACTACCTAGCTAGAATCCTGGCTCTGCTGCTTTCTGGCTGTGTTACCTTGGAAATATTGCTCAGTTCTAACCATCCAAGCTTCCTCATCTGTAAAATGGTCATTTTATTCAGAGATTTGAACAAACTAACTGTGAAGCACTAGGAATGATGTCTAGACTACAGTTAGCCCTCCGTGAGTGTTAGCTATTTTTATTATTCTCATCAAGTCCATCCCTACCACAATTCCTTGTGAGGTAGGCTCAGAAAGTTTCAAGAACCCGTGACCCTGGCTGTGGCAGAGATGACTCAGGTGTGAGAACTCTGCCCAATAGATATGGCCATAACTGAATGAATGGACCAATATTCTCTCTTACAAAGGCTGAATGTGTAGCACATAGTTTATTGTGGCCAGCAGTTTATTGTGGAGGGAGAATTCTAAAATGAAAAGAACAAAACCAACCAAATGCCTAGAGAAAAAGCGATGATCAGAAACCCCGAGACAATGAAAGCTAAGAGTAGTCATAAACCATGAATGGCAAGAGCTAAGAAAGACAATAGAGAGAATGGAATAGTAGAAATAGCAGCGACAAAGACTAGCTGAGTCCCCAGAATGGTATAGAACTGCAATAGTGATCCATGACAGCATGAAAACACAATGTCATGAACTTCTAATACGCCAAATGACCTAGATCCATTCCAGTGGGGAAAGAGGGTCTGGACTTCTGGCCAAAATGGAGGCATAGGTAGAAATGCTTTGCTTCCTCACACAACCAAAAGAAGGACAAAAACCAATTTAAAAACAAAAAATAACTAGAACTGCCAGAAAATTGAACTGTATGGATGTCTGACAACCAAGGAGTTAAAGAAGAAACATTCATCCAGCCTGGTAGTAGGGGCAGAGATGGTAAGCTGGGGTATAGAGGACATGCAGCAAGGCAGCAGACAGGGTGGGCAAGGTGGCAGCTGATGGACCGGGAGGTCCCACATTTGTGTGCGGATAAACCGGGAGGAACAACTGGGGAGCAAGACAGACCACGCAACCCAGGGTTCTAATGCAGGAAACTAAAGCCTCAAAATCTCTGGCTGTAAAAATCTGTGGGGGTTACAGGACAGGCAGGAGAAACTCCCAGCCTCAGAAGAGTTTGTTGGAGAGACCAATGGGGTCCTAAAATGTACACAAACCCACCCACTTGGGAATCAGAACCATTAAGGCCCAGTTTGCTTGTGGGTAGCAGGGGAAGTGACTGAAAGAGGAGCAAGAGCCGAAGGAGCGGCATTGTTCCCTCTCTGACCCCTCCCCCACATGCAGTACCACCACACAGTGAAGTGTGTTGCTCCACCCTGGTGAATACCTAAGGCTCCACCCTTTACAACATACCAGGTGTGCCAAGACAAAGAAATATAGCCCAAATGAAAGAACAGATCAAAACTCCAGAAAAAGAACTAAGCGAGGAGGAGATAGCCAACCTATTAGACACACAATTCAAAACGCTGATACCCAGGATGCTCACAGAAATGGTTGAGTACAGATGAAAAATAGAGGAAGAAGTGAAAGCTATGAAAAGTGAAATAAAGAAATATATACAGGGAACCAAGAGTGAAGATAAGGAAACTGGGACTCAAATCAACGATTTGGAGCAGAAGGAATAAATAAACATTCAACTGGAACAGAATGAAGAAACAAGAATTCAAAACAATGAGTAGAGGCTTAGGGATCTCCAAGACAACTTTCAGTGTTCCAACATCCGAATCATAGGGGTGCCAGAAGAAGAGAAAGAGAAAGAAATTGAAAACTTATTTGAAAAAATAATGAAGAACTTCCCCAATCTGGTAAAGGAAATAGACTTCCAGGAAATCCAGGAAGTGCAGAGAGTCCCAAAGAAATTGGGCCCAAGGAAAAACACACCAAGACACATCTGAATTAAATTACCCAAGATTAAAAATAAGGAGAGAATCTTAAAAGCAGCAAGAGAAAAGGAGACAGTTACCTACAAAGGAGTTCCCATAAGACTATCAGCTGATTTCTCAAAAGAAACCTTGTAGGCAAGAATGGGCTGGGAAGAAGTATTCCAAGACATGAAAGGCAAGGACCTACATCCAAGATTACTCTCTCCAGCAAAGCTGTCATTTAGAATGGGAGGGCAGATACCGTGCTTCCCAGGTAAGGTCCAGTTAAAGGAGTTCATCATCACCAAGCCCTTATTATATGAAATGTTAAAGGGAGTTATCTAAGAAAAATAAGATCAAAAATAGGAACAGTAAAATGACAACAAACTCAAAACTGTCAATGAGTGAACCTAAAAAACAAAAATAGAAAACTAAGCAAACAACTAGAACAGGTAGAGAATAAAAGAAATGGAGATCACACGAAGGGTTATCAGTGGGGCAGGGAAGGGTGGGAAATGGGAGAAAAGGTACAGGGAATAAGAAGCATAAATGATAGGTACAAAATTGACAGGGAGAGGTTAAGGATAGTATAGGAAATGGAGAAGCCAAGGAAGTTATATGTACGACCCATGGATATGAACTAGGGTGGGGAATGCTGGAGGGAGGAGGTTGCAGGGCTGAGGAGTATAAAGGAAGGAAAAGAATGGGACAAGTGTAATAGCGTAATCCATAAATTATACTTAAAAATTGTAAAAAAAAAAAAAGAAAAGAAAAGAAAGAGGGTCTGACTGTAAGATATTTGCCTTCCATACCTTAGAGCCCCATTACTTAAGATTCCTTAGCATATCATTTTGGCTTGTGATTTGAAAGAATCTGTAATCACATCCACTGTGATTAATTTGAAACTTAGAAGTGATTTTGGTCCTTTTCCTTTTCTGATAATGCAAGTATGGTGGCTGTGGCTATTAGTTCAGATACACATGTACAAAAATTGTTGAACCTCTCAAGATAATTTCTGATTCTGAGCTCAATTACCACTATTCCACCAGGTCTATAGAAATTTGACTTGGTTTAATATTGGAGCTTGATTTCCATTTACCCAAGGTTATTCATGGTTCAGGAATCTTTTGCAGTGCAAGGCATTAAGCAGGTGGGAGAAAGGACCACTGGTCATTGGTTATGTCTTCACAGCCCTGGCCATGCTCTGTCTGCTTCATCCCTCCAGGTCCAGCAGCTCACAACTGCTTCTGCACCATGTTTGCAGCATGGATTTTTTTTTTTTTACCAAAGCTGAGAATTCCATGCCTTGGGTCTCATGGAATCTGTAGCAATTCCTTCCTGGAGTCAATCTTGGCCCCTCCCTTGCAATATTACCTGAAAGTATGATCCAGGTTTCCAAGTCCTTTGGCCCCCAATAAGCCTGTAGAATTTTTTTCTAAACTGAGGGAAGTCCTTTTACTTCAGCTTTCTCCAAGTCATTTTGTCTCTACCTGCAATTTCTCTCCTGTACTGAGAGTTGTTAGCCTTTCGAAATGAAAGCCAGAAAATTTTCCAAGCAACTTCAGTACCCATCCTTACTGCACAGTTCCTCTTGAAGAAAGCACTGACCTGGCCACCTACATATATGAGAGGAAGGAAAAGGAAAAAGAAAGGGAGATAAATTATTTCATATATACATTGCCTTAGATACCTGGAAGCTCAGCTTCAAATTTTATGGTCAGTACACATAGCAATTATAGATTCTCAGAGTTAGAATACAGAGTGGGACAAAAATAAGTTTACAGTTTTGAACTTGGGAAATAAAGAGTTTACTCTTATATTATTTATTAATTATTGTATTGTTTTCCATACAAACAACTGTAAACCTACTTTTTCTCCATCCTGTATTTACTAGCTTATTTTCTTAAATTCTGATTTCTAATTGTCATTATCATTTTATTAACTTTATTAGGTATGCCTTATAAACAAATGCATTTTCCTATCTATTTAAATTGGTACTGATTTTTTAAACTGATAAAATTTATTGCCACAGTGTGGCAGAGGTAGTAGCTAGGAAGTACTAGATTACAGGAATAAAGACATAGTTCAAGCTATTAGAACTCAGGGAGACAGAACATGGCTTAAGAACTAGAAGATGTTTCATGATGTCCAGTAGTTCTAGTGACTATACAAGCTTCCAAAGACTCCCTTTTGCTCCACAACATTATGTTCTTCATAACAAAGACTCAGCTACTCTATCTCATCATCCTGCTCTGTGGTGGATGTCACCAATAAACTGACCCTCTTCTTTCTCTCACCAGAAGGAGAAGCTTAGCCCATTTTTTAAAAATTTATTGATCTTAGAGAGAGAGGAGAGAGAGAGAAACATTGATTTGTTGTTCCACTTATTTATGCATTCATTGGCTGATTTTTGTAGGTGCCCTGACCGGGGATTGAACCCACAACCTTGATATATGGGGACAACACTCTAAACAACTGAGCTACCTGGCCAGGGCTCTTAGCTCACTTTAACTTCTCCTTGTTCTTCTTTCTGCTTATAGGATTCTGCTAATTATGTTTTCTCAATTGTCTTTCAGTTTTTGCATTTGCTACCAGTTGAACATCTCCCAGAGAAAGATGACATTCATCAGACCAATGAGCTACAGTTATTCTCATTTGACAGAGTTTTCATGACAGATTAATTCATAGTTTTTTGACTGGATAGGTTAGTGGCTTTACTTGGATCACATAACTGCCCTTGTTCATACCAATTGTGGTTAAGGTGACAGGGTCGTTTTATATAAGAGGACTCTATGCAGAAGTAAAACCTCTAAAAGAAGTCTATAGGGGAGAACCTCTTAAAAAGCACTGTGGGCAGATAGGTATCCTGGGTTTAACTTGGTTGGTATTGCTGTGAAAGGTAGGGTAAATAAGGCAAATATTGCTTTGAGAATATAAATATATCCTTTCCCATTGGGGATAAAATCCCACACCTACTCATGCAGACATGGTTTGGCTCCATGACTTCTGTGAGCTGCATGACTGCAGTGACCAGAGTCCAAATTGGTACACTTCCCAAAGTCTGGGTTCTTTAGTCTTAAGTAAGACCTTATACATGGAAAAAAAATAAAAGTAAATAAAAATAAAATGTAAAAAAAGAAAAGAAAAAATTTCTTTAATAAAACCTTATACAACATGGTAGCCCATGACCACAAAATGAGATTACACTTTATATTTGTCTCTAAATTATTATGGAACTTGTTTGTACATGCCCCCCTTCAAATATTCCCCAACAGTTCTAATGATGATGTTTGATCTCTAGATTATTTTATATATGCATTTGTCCAGCTTCCACTACCTTGTAGATACAGGTAAGATCACAGTAAGAGGAATAAACCAATAATCCCACTCATGGCATCACCTCCATAATGCAGGACTCCAGTTTCCTCTTGAAATATCACTTTCTTGAAGTGTTTAGGCATCTTCAGTGGGTGTCTCACATATGCTCACAAACACATCTTGATTCAGCAACCACCCACCAGGTACCATGTTCACTCACTGGTACCTGGAGAAAGCTCTTCCACCAGCTCCCTGTTTCCCTGGCAGGATCTGGCCCTGCTCTGCCGATGTGGTTACTTCTGTTGGGTTCTGTTGATGTTCAGGGGGCCTCTGGATCATTTGATGGGCACTTCAGGCACCAAGTTCCCAAAAGACATTGCTGCTGTTCCATGAGGCCACTCAGTGTCTGTTCTGAACTGGCAGGCATGCCAGTTCTTACCAGTCTTGGCCACTGCTCTGCCTGCCAGTGCTTCTCATCAAGCACATCACAAAGGCAGTGAAGGAAGATGCTTCTTTTTCTCTTGGCTTCAATTCTGATAGGGGGAATTCAAACCAGTGGTGGTGTTTTACAGCCTTCAGTGAAATGGCACTTTCAATTGTTACTTCCAGTGCTCCCCTTAGGTCCCAGACACGCACTCATGGGACTTCTCAGAATGAGCCAAATGATGGTCACAAAGCTACCCACAGAGCACTGTTCTCCTACTAAGGCTGTCTTACAAACTCAAGTGCATTGTTGCTGACATGGTCTTTCTTCAAGGCCCACCCTACCAGTCAGCCAGACATCCCTGCTCATGCTTGAAATTTACCTAATTTCAAATTGGGACTTCCCAATAGGTTTCAATGCTATTTGGTGTGTATTTTGTTCTTTCCCAGTGCTCTTTGCCAGAATAAAAGGAGCTTTTCAAGTAGTGTTGCACAAATACGTACACTCTTTCCATCACTGACACAGAGCCACGGCCTCACTATAGACGGTGGCAAGTGATAACCTTGTGGCAGAAAATACTGTGGAGATGAGAAAGACAAAACCCGCTTCATGTCAGAGCCAGCTGCTTAGTCCAATGTGTCGTTAATTACAGACTTGTCAGGCTTCAGCACCTTTGCAGAAATCATTGCACAGATTATAAATCACTGAGGTCCAGAATCTTAGGATAATTTAGAAAGCTGTCAGTAATTCCCAGAACAAAATAAAGACTGAATCATCTATCAAGGTAACTCTTAGAAAGTGACTACATCAGCTTTGCTTAAAGCAATTTTTAATCCAAATTGTAAAAGAATTAAATAGAGAAAATAAAGTGAAATTCTGAGCTAGTTTTGTTGAGAAATGCCAAAAAACATTTATTAGGGATTCATAAACAATTTACCATGAGCTAGATCAATGTTAACTCTAAATCTGATTATAATAAATCACTATGAGTTAAACTTTTTATCTCATACTTTTTATCTAAACTTTTCATCTGAGTTTATATATTCCTTTGGTTTCTGTAGCACTTTTGGTTATTTCTTTCTTTGCTTTTTGTCTGTACCATTTCTAGAAGAACATTTTTTCATAGTCAGCATTCCAAAAAGTATGATAATGAGGGAGCAAATGAATGACTGGCATGTGCAAAAGAAGGAGTGTTTCCCTTAAATATTTTAGCCCGTGTTCCTGCAGCAGTATGACCAAGTGGCCTGGAGTGCAGACGAGAGCCAGCCTGGGCTCACATTCAACTGCATCTCCAGGTAGTATGAACCTGTACAATGCATTTAACGTCTCTGTGCCTCAGTTGCCTCATCTGGAAATGGAGATAATAATAGTGCCTATCTCATAGGGTTGTGGTGAGGATTAGATGAGATTTCACATGGAAAGTCCTTAGAACAGTACCTGACACATGGTAAAGAAAAAGTGACTTCTGTTACTATTCCTTTAACTTATGTATGAATATATTATTTTAAGTATCAGAAACTTTAAAGAATTTTGAACTTTCAACTTTACCTATAATTTATCTGTTTTACATAAGCAGAAGACTAAACTTTAAGAAATTTCCTGGATAGAGCCCTGGCTGGTGTGGCTCAGTGAATTGAGCGCTAGCCTGTGAACCAAAGGATCACTGGTTCGATTCCCAATCAGGGCACATGCCTGGGTTGCAGGCCAGGTCCCCAGTAGGGGCTGCATGAGAGGCAACCACACATTGATGTTTCTCTCCTTCTCTTTCTCCCTCCCTTCCCCTCTCTAAAAATAAATAAATAAAATCTCTAAAAAAAACAAATATGTTTTTAAAAAAAAAGAAATTTTCTGGATAGAAATGTCATGTTTGCTAAAGAGAAAGAGATATACAGGAGCCATGCCCATGAGGTATGAGAACCCTGAGGTCTGGGAGGAACCCTGCTGACAGGAGATGGTACTGATGGTAAGGCAAAAGGCAGATGTGAGACCCCAAATCACGGAGGGACTAAAGAAAACCACAACAAATATTACCAAGAGACACACCACAGGTCTGGTCACCATATGAACTTGATCTTAATAAAAGATTTCCATGCAATCTCTTAGGGAACTTTTCCCTCTGGAATGATTTCTTACATTTCATAAAGGGACCATGTAAACCGATACCTATGGTGCCCCGAGTCATGTCTCTGAGGCCACCTCTAATTTGTACCACAGATGTGGTTCACAGTCACATGCAGGTTAGGACTCAGACTAATAGAGTCCCACCTCAAACTCACCTCGTGTGAGTTTTTCTGCTTCTGTGTCAGTGTCACGCCTGTCAGCAAGCACACCCACTTGCTACCACTCTATAGCGTTTCCCCACCTTAATGCAGTTGTCAATAGACATTTATTGTTATATTTGTGTTGCTGTGGTTCCCGTAGTAAAGTCCAGAGGAGAGTAAAACCTTTCTAATGTCATTGTGTTACATGTTTCTTGAAAAAAAGAACACATTCTTGTGTGTGTGTAGTATGTGTGTGTGTGTGCGGCAAAGAATATTTTATTATACCCTGGCTGCCTCACACATTTATGCAACCCGCCTACCATGTAGGGATTTTTTCTGGGCTATGTTCAGAAACTTTACTTAAATTGAACCAGTACAGAAAGTCATAACAACAATTATGTTGATAAGGATTTTTAAGCAGATGACCGACTTCAGATGAATGCCTGTAGTATTTCATTGTCAAGAATGACATTGGCTATTTGTTTCAGATAAGTAATTATTATGATAATAAGGGAGTAGACTGCCATTCTGGTTTGATCTGAGGTGGGCACTGAATTTTTCATTAAACGTATTTTCAACGTTTATCTAGATGAGTTTTCAAACTTTTTCCTCTAACTGTTTAATGTCATCGGTTGTATATATACACATACATACAGATGTTAGCCTTTTTTAATTTAACCATGTAAGCTTTTAAGATGAATTGAGAAGTTTTTCATCTTTTTACATTTGCTCCAAAATAGCTAAATAGAATATATAGTATCTGTTTTCTGAAATTCGGTATCATTTATCAACTAAACCAGGGATCTGCAACCTCTGGGACTGGTACAGGTCTGGGCCTGTGAGGAACCAACCGGGCAGCACAGCAGAAGGTAAGCTTGAATGGAATGTTCTTGAATCATCCTGAAACCATCCCCCTACCCTGATCTGTGGAAACATTGTCTTCCATGAAACTGGTCCCTGGTGCCAAAAAGGCTGGGGACCACTGAGGTAAACATTTGGGCCTTTTGTTTTTGGAGAGAATTAACTTTTTGACCATCTCAACTTTTTCTGTTGTTGCTAGTGTATTTAATCAAGATTCCTGGCTAACCTCTTTGTTTTTTGTAATAAACTTGTATATAACATGTTTGCGTAATTTTTCAAAATCTCTTCCAATGTTTTGGTTACACTCCCTTTCTCGTTTCTCACATGTATATTTGGCTTCTCTCTCTCTTTTGTTATAATTTAATGCCATCAGGCTGAGAGTGCCTGAGATAACTCATCTTCACAATAGGAATGGTCTTGTCAATAAAACCTTTCCACTGGCCATGAACTTCCCTTTCTTGGACAGTGATTGGATGGGTACTGCCTAAATTTGTTTCTCTGATCCTTATCATTCAGCACTTCAATAGTAGACCAGTCCATTGCTCTCTGACACATTCACACATTCTTCTTTAGATATGTTAATGCTTTCTCTTTTTTTATTCTTTTTTAATTTTAATTTTATTTTTTTATCCTCATCCAAGGACATTTTTTTCATTGTATTTTTTTTTCTTAGCAAGAGAAGAAGGGAGAGAGAGAAACATCAATTGGTTGCCTCCAGTATGCACCTGAAATGGGGATCGTATGCACCCAGGCTGGGGATCAAACCCACAACCTTGGTATGTGCCCTGACTGGGAATCAAACCCACAACATTTTTGTTTATGGGCTGATGCTCCAACCAACTGAGCCACACCGGCCAGGCCAAAGGTATTCTATTTAAGATGACTTTACCCATTATTGGTTTTAGCTTTTCACAAGCAAATAACATATATATTCTAATTTTAAAGTAAATACAAACTGTCTATGAAACATTTAAATATTCCAAAACAGCATAAAGAATGTAAAATGGACCAGACACTCATTACTCAGTTAAAACATGGGTTTCCCCACCCTGGTGAACACCTAAGGCTCTGCCCCTTACAGTGTGGCAGGTGTGCACAAAGAAATATGGCCCAAATGAAAGAACAGATCAAAACTCCATAAATAGAACTAAATGATGAAGAGATAGTCAACCTATGAAATACAGAGTTCAAAACACTGGAAATCAGGATGCTTACAGAAATGATTGATTATGGTAGCAAAATAGAGGAAGATGTGAAGGGTACACAAAGCTAAATAAAGGAAAATATACAGGAAACCAAGAGTGACGAGAAGGAAACCAGGACTCAAATCAACGGTTTGGAGCAGAAGGAAGAAATAAACATTCAACTGAAACAGAATGAAGAAACAAGAATTCAAAACAATGAGGAGAGGCTTAGGGATCTCCGAGACAACTTTCAATGTTCCAACATCCAAATCATAGGGGTGCCAGAAGGAGAGAAAGAGAAAGAAATTGAAAACTTATTTGAAAAAATGAAGGAGAACTTCCCCAGTCAGGCAAAGGAAATAAACTTTCAGGAAATCCAGGAAGTGCAGAGAGTCTCAAAGAAATTGGACCCAGGAACCACAAACCAAAGCA
>VMDR010031478.1:0-12032 GCA_007922815.1 Macrotus californicus | reverse complement strand
TTTTCAATTTCTTGCTCTCTCGCACTTCTCTTTCTGGCATGAAGCCTTTGTTGATACTAAAATAGCTACTCCAGCTTTCTTTTGATTACCGTGAGCCCTAGTGTATCTTTTCCTAGCCTCTTAATTTTTTTAACCTTTGACTTTAAACGTGTGTGTGTGTTTATTTAAAATGGGCTTCCTATATAATATATAGTGGGGTTTTGCTTTTTGTCCATTCTGACAACCTCTGCCTTTTAATTGGATTGTTTCGATTATTGATATCAGTGAGTTTAAATCTCCCATCTTGGTATTTGTTTTCTATTTCCCCACTTATTTATTTTCCTTCCGCTTTTCTTTTCCTGCCTTCTCTTGGATTGATTGTCTTTTATTATTTCATTTTGTCTCCTCTTTTTGACTTGTTTGGTATACTCTGGAAGCATTAACATCTTCTCTTCATATTTGATATTCTGAAATTTCTCTTTAATATGTCTAGGTACGTATTTCCTAGGAATGGATAATCTATACCCTTTTGGTACCTCTGTTTTTTCTCCTTCAATTATGACCTCTTTTCCTTTTTTCTTGAGCTTTTTATTATGTGAGTATTGTAAATTCTATTTGTATACTGTACATCTCTTAGCTTTTTTTTATATTTAGTTTTTTTCTTATTCTTTTCTTCTTTATATTGGGAGATTTTTCTCATCCTGATCTTTTAATCCAGTAATTTATTTCCTTATTTATGTCTGTTTCACTTTTATCTCATCTATTGCATTTTTATTTTTCCTAATTATTTTATGCCTTTTTTTAAAAAAGTTCTCTTGTTCTTGTTTCTCATTGCTAATATCTTTTCTTATATCCTTTAAGTATATTAATTGGCTAATTCGAAAGTTCTTGGCCCTCTGTTCTGTTTATGTTGGGATCTCTAATTGAGATATATGGTTTCCTTATGAGATAAATACCTTGTTATTTTGAGCTGTGTGCTCATTTTCTCCTGTGGATACTGGCTTTCCTGTCCAGCAGGTCATTGGAATGAAATACCAGACTCCAAATCTAGTCAGCTCCAATGAGGTCAGGAGTGAGTATGTGGACTCTCAGCTAGAGAGTCCCAGACACAAGAAAACCAGTAACTGCCTCCTCACCTCTCAACACATCTCTACTCTTCAGACCTTCAGCTGTCACCTAGAGGGAGACAGCCATTGGAAAGAGGCACTGTACTCCTTAGAGTGTATTCCCAGCCTTTGGAGTTTGGAATAGGAGTGCAAAGCCTGCACTTCCACATACATCAAACAGGAATAATCAGATCACAGTGTAAAAATACAGTCTTTTAAAATAAAAGGCCCACTTGAACTTACCTCCCAAGTGGCACACAGATTTGTCTTGTGGTATAACCATTTGCCATTCTCATCTCTAGGATAGATTTTATCTCCAGGCTTAAAAAAAAACAAAAACAAGTATAATTCATTTTCTTTATATCTGGGAATTGAAATTATGGAATTTGAATTGTCATCATGCCAATATACCCCAGCCCTGGGAAAGCAATTCAAGTTTAATTATTTATATGTTTATATAATTATAGAATAAATTATATATATTTTCTCACCTTTGTGGGACGGCCCAGAAATTCTTTCATCTTTCCAAAATATGTGACACATTAATCTCCTTATCCTACCCTGGCATTAATTTTCCCTTTGCTTGTTGAGAGATGATTCTTCCTAAGTCACGAACTTCTCTCCTAGTTACAAAATCACTCATAAGAAAAGAGGGGAGATTGAGAATTGGGACTCTCAGACTCAGTGTTGTCACAATCCATTGAGCCCTGACAAAGGTGTGGACAGCACAGTACGTGACTTCTCAGCTCTGGCTAACTTGCTCACTGGCTCCTTTCCTTCTGCTTTCGGGCCCTCCAGGGGTTCAGTATCTCTTTTTCCTACTTCACACATTATCTGAGGGTCAAATTTCCTTCTCTGGTTTTTGGGTGATCCTTCCCCAAATAAGACTAACTCTGGTGTGGAATGTGGTCTCTCAGAGTTCTCATTTTTGGCTATTTCTAAAAATGGGATCCATTCCTTATGGGCTTGGGAAAGGAATAGAGAAAAATAGAAGATGATTCCTAGGCTCTTTGGGTGGACGGCGATAATCATTTCCCGAGGTCAGCTTAGGAACCAAGAGTTTTGTTTTGGATATTTTCAGTTTGAAATGACCACACCTAGTTCAAGTGGTTATTTGAGGAGGCAACTAAACCGAGAAGTCTCAGAAAGAGGCCCAGAAAGAGGTCATGGCTACAGCCAAAATTTGGTCGCCCTCAGCATATAAAATGATATTCAATCCATGACACTCTAGGAGATCATCTATAGAGAGAGTGTGGCTCAGTAAGACAAGAATATTGAGAATAGAGGTACTGGACCTTACAACATTTGGAGGTAGGCAGGGAAGAAGCTGCCAAAGAATCGTGATAGGGTAACATTCTAGAACCCACAAAAAGAAAATGTGTACAGGAGACAGGGGTCAACTGTACTGAAATAGGTCAAATAATATGAGGATAAAGTATCTATTGTATACGGTTGGCAGCATGGAAGTCTTTTTTTTTAAAGATTTATTTATTTTTAGAGAGGGGGAGAGAGGAAGAGAGGGAGAGAAACATTAATGTATGGTTGCCTCTCGAGCACCCCCTACTGGGGATCTGGCCCCCAACTTAGGCACATGCCCTGACTGGGAATTGAACTGACGACCCTTTGGTTCACAGGTTGGCACTCAATCCACTGAGCCACACCAGCCAGGGCCCCCGTTCTGATGGATTTTAAACCTGAATTAGCTGCTTCATTGCCCAGGGCCTCAACTTTCTCTTGTGTGAAATGAAGATATTCTATATACTGGGATATATATTTCTACCTGAACATTTCACAATATCGTCTTTTACTGTCTATGAAATTTCAGGCACTGTGTCAGTAATTTCACATGTATAATTTTAATGACTCCTCACAACACTCAGCAAGTCAGTTATTGTCTCCAATTCACCGACAATGAAACTGAAGTTCAGAAATATCGAAGTGACCATGCTGGTAAGTAATAAAGCTGAAAGTCAGTCCCTCTTCTGTATGACTCCAAAGCCTGTACTCTTTCTGATGCACCGTGCTTAGGGGATGTGTTACGAGATCAGGCAATAACTTGACCAAGTCATTTGGCTCACGTGCGACAGAGCTGGGAGTCAAACTGAGCAGCCTGGCTCCAGGGCTCTGCTTCATACCACTGCGCTTGCTAGGTGACCTCCAATGAGTGCAGTGGGAGTCTGTTCTTTTGTTTTCTCCCATCCTTATGCCATCTTCTACAGAGGAGCTCATTCCACATTGTTTGTGTGGGTCAACCCACCTCCAGCTCTTGGCCATACATGTCAATCAGTCACCCATGCCCTCACACAAAGATCAGTTAGCAACAGGTACAATAAATACATGACCCAAGCAAGGCTAACCAGTATTTCTCTCTGAGGTTCAACGTGTAGTCTTCTGTTTCCTGAATTCTTAAGTTGGTTTGGAAATGTAGGCTTGCCATGTCAGTGGGCATTTTACCATCATGTGGAAAGGGATTTTTGAGAATGAAGCCAACCAGAACACAGGGATAGAGAAAGAACCAGAGTGTAGATACATAGTTTAAACTTCTGGATCCAGTTGTGCCTGAACTAGATATCCCTTGGACTTCTTAGTTTCCCTTTTTGCTAATACCAGTTTAAGGTGGACTTCTGCCATTTATAACAAGAGTCCTGGCTTACACAAAGGTGTTGGGGTATGGCAAGTAATGGACCAAAAATGGGGAATAAACTAGGTCCATGTGGGGTTGGCGATGTGAGGATTTTCCCACACCCAGCTGAGAATTGCCTCTTCTTTCTGTACAATAGCATGTCATCTTGTTACATTATTGCTTTGTTCTGTCTTGAGACTCTGACAACGAGCCTACTAAGGTTGGAGCTTTAGGGTACTTAGTAGAAAAACTTTGGGTGTTAAAGTTTATTGGCCATTTTTGCAGTCTTCAGTAAGGTCTTAAAGAAAGATGTGTGTTTATTGCTCCTTGGCTTGTAAGATGAGAGGTAAGATCATATTTTGCTAAAACAGCTACTTTCTGCTTCTGGATGTCATCAACGTGTCTGAAGTTGAGCTCTAAAGTCCAAAGTCAGTGTCAGCCAAGACAGGAAGGGGGGAATCCTAGGGGGAAATAAAATTGGACTCTGGGAGAATTCTTGTCCGTATATCTCTGAAAGCCCATGGATGCCCTACTGGACAAAGGAGCACCATCCAGTGAGAAGCAGACTGGATGCAAGGAACACATTAGCTGTGCCTCCCTGTTGTGTATTATTTCAAGCCAGGTGGGGGCTATTAAGCTGAAGACTGAGCACATGAGCAGAACAAGCATATTCTTTACTAAGATGCAGAAACCATGGGCTGAGGATTAGATACAAGAAATTGACCCTATACAGTTTCTAGTTTTAATTACTCTTTTATGGAGCTGACTATGAGTTGACTGAAAGCCTAACAGAATTTGAAGGGATATTGTCTTGTCTGTGAAATCCTAACCTGAGCAATGAGAACCTTGGATTACCAAGGCCACTGTGAAGCCTGAAAACCCATATGCATCTCCATGAAAGAGAATGTGAAAGGGGACTCTTTTCCAGAGTTCATCTTGCCTATGACCACAGAGGACACTCACCAAGGAAAGTGCTTCCAGAGGACAGAACAGGGGCAGCCAGGTTGGTGGTGTAAAGGAATCCTGGCCACCACAATGGGAGAGAGTCCTCATTCTTCCTGACCAGCAGGGTCTGATTTGCCTAGTGAACAAGTGACGAGAGTTTCGTTTTCAATCTCTCCGTCCCTCAGTGGAATTTTAAAACAGTTGCTTCTCTTCAGCAGTGTATTTGGGATGTGCTGTTGGTGGTTAAGTGGGCCCTGAGTCCACAGACTGAGAAAGTTCAAGGAAGAAGTACAGTTGAACTAGAAGAACAGCTAAGCACCCTGATCTTGTTGCTAACTCCCAAAAATCTGACCATTCTTTGGGTTATTTCCCTTTGGAGGGTGGATACGTTTTCAGCTGTTCAGATTGTATTATTTTGCATTATGTCATGCTTAGACATTTTCATGACTGAGTGGCAAGAAGGGTGTGTGGGGATGCCAGACAATGAAATGTGAACCTCTCTTTGGGAAGTGTGTGATGGTTTTATGTAGAGTTTAAACTACAGGTGTAAAGACATGATATCATAAAAAGGGCATTGGATTGTGGATCAAGAAACATGGGATCCAAGCCTGAGTCTGTTATACAGAATCCTTTTGGCCATTTTTGGCCAGATCAGTGCTGTCCGATCTATGGTGACAAAACAATGACATTCTATGGAGCTAACGAACCAGCAAGCACATGGTTGCCAAAGAGCAGAGGGCAAAGCTTTGGGTGTCTGGACTCACCTGAAAAGCCATGGGCAATTCAATGATGTAAAGATCAACATAATCCAGCTGGAGGAACTTGAGTGTCCTCTCCAGGTACGGGCGGACATTCTCCGGGTCGTGAGCTGTACACCAAAGCTGGAAGGGTCGAAAGGGGTTAGTTAACTTATATGCACGCTGTATTTTTTAAAATAATAATTCAGCCCATTACTCTTTACAAAGCCTTCATACACATTTTATTCATTCACTTAATTGCACAAAAATATGTTTGTGCTGAAGTTCTATCTGAGTATAGGATAAACTGATATTACTCTTGATGCCCATATTATAACTTTATCAGAATATAGTATCAGAATACACATCCGTATGTTCATTGCAACATTATTTATAATGGCCAAGATGTGGAAGCAACCTAAGTGCCTGTCAATAGATGAGTGGATATAGCATTCACTGATACATCTGACAAGGGATTAATATCCAGAATTTATAAAGAATTTATAAAATTCAACAACAAAAAAAAAACGAGCAATCCAACTAAAAAATGGGCAGAAGACCTGAATAGACATTTCTCCAGAGAGGACATCTAGATGGCCAATAGACATAGGAAAAGATGCTCAACATCACTAAGATCAGAGAAATGCAAATTAAAACCACAGTGAGCTATCACCTCACACCTGTCAGAATGGCTGTCATCAGTAAATTAACAAGTGCCAGGAGGATGTGGAGAAAACGGAACCCTCATGCACTGTGGGTGGGAATGCAGGTAGGTGCAGCCACTGTGAAAAGCAGTGTGGAGATTCCTCAAAAAATTAAAAGTGGAACTGCTGCCCTGGCTGGTGTGGCTCAAGTGAGGTGAGTACCGACCTGCAAACCAAAGTGTCACCAGTTGGATTCCCAGTCAGGGCACATGCCTGGGTTGTGGGCCAGGTCCCCAGTAAGGGGTGCATGAGAGGCAACCACACACTGATGTTTCTCTACCTCTCTTGCTTCCTCCCTTCCCCTCTCTCTAAAAATAAATAAAGAAAATCTTAAAAAATAGATGAGTGGATAAAGAAGTGGTGTATATATACAATGAAATATGACTCAGCCTTAAAAAACTGAAATCTTGCCATCTGCAATAGCATGGATGGACCTACAGGGCATTGTGCTGAGTGACATAAATCAGACTAGAGAAAGACAAATGCCATATGATTTCCCTTATATGTGGAATATAGAAAACAAAATAAAATAAAGTCGTAGATGCAGAGAACATTTTGATGGTTGGCAGATTGGGGGCAGGGATGGGTGAAAAAGGTGAAGGGTTATCAGCAGGAAAGGGAGGAGGGAGCGGGGGAAAGGGCACAGGGAATAAGAAACATAAATGGTAGGTACAAAATAGTCAGGGGGAGGTTAAGAATAGTGTAGGAAATGGAGAAGCCAAAGGACTTATATGTGTGACCCATGGACACAAACTAAGGGGCGGGGAATGTGGATGGGAGGGGGTGTTTAGGGTGGAGGGGAATAAAGGCGGGGGAAATGGGACAACCATAATAGCATCATCAATAAAATGTATTTTAAAAAATGAAGTACAGATTGGTAATTATAGAATAGTCATGGGGATGTAAAGTAGAGCATAGGGAATACAACCAATCATATTGTAATACCTGTGTGGTGTCAGATGGGTACTAGGTTTAATCATTTCATAAATTACATAAATGTTTCATCATTGGGTTGCACACTTAAAGCCAATATAATATGGTACATCAAAAATAACTGAAAGATAAAAATTATTTGAAGAAAAGAATACAGGACCAGAGACTTAAACATCCCCGGGAACCACAGAGGGTCTGATCTGGAGACAAAGTCTTCCTGTGCCCAGTGCTGATTTCCTACCCAACTCACAGCCCTTGAACTTCTCACAGTGTAACGGGAAGCGTGTATCTGAGCAGCTGTGCTGACCTAGGAGACACTTCCTCTTCATGTCACTCTGATAAAAGATGGGCTTCATGTGAACAAGAAATAGAGTTGTGTGCATCACTTCACTGGATGCTTCCCATGTGACAGGCAGCACAGAAGCTGGTGACATTTTATATTATGGCAAAGATTTCAATTCTCTCTCCCTGCTCCTTTGTACTCGGAATTTCCTACTGAGACCCAGGGAAATTCTGCCAGTTCCCACTGAGAACTTACTGGATGTCTGGCTGAGCTGGTCGTCACCAAAATGGCGAGCTAGGAGACCCCAGCCTTACTCCACCACAAGGCTAACAGTTGGACAGGTCTGCGTGAATGAAAATGGGGAGGTGTCGGTCACCGGGCACGGACTCCAGTCATGAGATGAGCAAGTCCTGGGGATCTAACACACAGCATAGTGATTATGTCAATAATGCTGGGTTATGTACTTTAAAGTTGGTAAGACAGTAGGTCTCCAATGTTCTCACTACAAACAAGGAATGGTAATTAACATGAGGGGGAAGGAGGGTCAGCTGATGCTGTAGTGGTAATCATTTTGCAATATATAAGTGTATCAAGTCACCATGTTGAACATCTTAAATTTGCATAATGTCACATGTCAATTATACTTCAAAGTGTGGGGAAAAATAAAGTGAATAAAATAAACTTAAATCGCTTAACCAAAAAAAAAAGAAAGAAAGAAAAAAGAAATCACTCAATCTCTAAAGTGTTAGGTGATGAAAGATGCAGGCTTGGACTGTTGAGTTGGAGCCTGTGTTCCCTTGAAATCAGGAAAACCCAGGTTGCTGAAGGGTACTCAGAGTCTCGGAATAAATTAGTGCATCTTCTTGCAGCATCAGATTTGCTGAAGAGGACACGTTGGGTGGAGAGAGTAGTGGGAAAATGGGTTTGGCTGTTACTGTGGGCCCTGTGGGTGTTACAGCTGTCATCCCATTGTGGTGAAAATTCTGTTTCATATATTTTAATTATTTTTATTCAACAAACCCATACAGTTCCAGCTTTGTAACAGGTACCGTGTAAGTATTTTGTAAATGTTAACTCATAGTGACTTTATGAAACAGTTGATTTAATTCGGTTCAGTTTTTTCAACATGATAGATGATACAATGGCTTTACTGTTCTCCAAAGAGATAAGAGGGAAACTTCCAGGCTCCATTTTTCTCGGTGGTTATTTAAAACTTCATTCTTACATGAAACAAACGAGAATACATTGCGGAGGCAATGCAAAAGCTAAAAGAAGAATTTTTTAAGGTAAGTCAAAGTGTTCAAAAATGTCCCTGGCTGTGGGCAGGCTGCTTTGGCGGAGGCCCTCAGGCTGTGAAGTCAAGCTAACTCCTGTGCAGAAACGTAGGGCGAGCACCTATTTGAGGTTTAATGTTTTACTGTAATGAGAGACGGTGTAATAATACAATCCTTAGGAACCAGAATTGTAAAGCTTTAATAAAGTGAAAAGCTCCAGGCTGATATTTTGGGGCAGAGGCTCTACATGGCTCTCGGACCATAACCCGGAAGTGGCTGGTGATTTGGGGAATCGGAAACCCTGGGAGAACTTGGAAGGAACCCGAGTGGGGAGCTGGAAGGAGGGAAGGTCGGGGGGGCGGTGGACAAAATCAGAAGCAGTGTCTTTTTCTCTTTCGAACCCTCAGGAGAATTGTATTATGTTCCTGCAGAGTTGCCTGGAAATGTACATCCTATCTCCCCACCGGCTTTCATTTTAGTCATGATGCTTTTTACCTTTCTGGTTGCTCTCCAGTGCATAGGGATTTCTAACACTGGGGATTTAAATTGCTCACAAGGAAGTGATCTAAAAACTGTGGTATATCCATACAATGGAATCTTATTTGGCCACTAAACGATATGATATTCTGATAGACGTTACCACTTGGATGGACCTAGAACCATTATACAGGAAGAAGCTAGACACAAACGGCCACATATTGTATGATTCCATTTCTACGAAATGTTCAAAATAGGAAAACAATGGAGACAGAAAGCAGGTCTGTGGTTGCCAGTGTTGGAGGAAGGGAGGGGAGGGAGAGGGATCAATGGGAAGTGACTACTAGTGGGCATGGGTTTTGGGTTTTATTTTTGGAGCGATAAAAATATTCTGAAATTAGGCAGTAGTTACCATTGGGCAACTTCTGTAAATTTACTAAAAACCACTGATTTAAACTGGTGAACTTTATGGTACATGAATTATAGCTCAATAAAGAAATTAGTGATCTAGGAACAAATAGGTAAACACGAAAGAAAAAGAAGACTGCCCCTTTAAAGAAAGCTTTGGCAAATGCTTCTGTGATATGAACCATCTCTTCCTTCCCTTCCACTCCCCAAATTTTTGCTCTGTGAATTTGGTTCTTTCTATAGGTTTTAAATCCTTGGCAATGGATGAAGAAGGAGCTTTGCCCTAAGCCCACTTCAAGGGGCTTATTAGTCCTACAGTTCTTGGCATGAGTAAGGAAGCAGGCAGTTGAAAATTCAGTCCTTTTGGTGAGCCCAACATTCTGTGACAGAGAGAAGGGACATCAGGCTGACCATTAATACGAGGTGATGGAGGGGGGAGGGAAACTCTGACCTTTCCGCAGTAGAAAATGTCCTCTCTCCGCACCTTTCCTTCTGCTATCTTCTCCCTGATGGCCTCCCCCACCTCGTGCTCGTTCTGGTAGACGTAGGCCCCATCGATGTGCCGGTACCCCACATCGATGGCTATCTTCACCGACGTTGCACAGATCCCCTTAGGGGTCTGAAATGACAAGGGCAATAGGGTTTGGGAGAAAAGAAATGGGTCTTTCCTTTAATTTAATCATTACTACCCAAGACAATTTGCTGCACATTGTTTGAGAGTGAACATGACAAATTCCCAATTCCATGTTGCTGTGATCAGAAATGGTACCCGGAGGCTGGGGAAACCAGCCTCTCAGGGAGCATCCCGCCCTCCAGGGTGGAGACTCCATCCATCCCAGGACTGTCCCCAACATTTTTTACCAGGACAGCAGATTTCATAGTATCCAGGCTGTAGGAGGGCACAAGTTCATGGATGATTGCTCAGTTAAAAACCAAAGGTTTGGCTGAATAAACTGAGATAAATCTCCACAGAATGGAAGACTACCCAGTAATAAAAAAGGAATGAACTATTGATTCACACAGCAACATGGATGAATATGAAATAATTGTACTGAAGGAAAGTGGCTAGGCCAAAAGGAATAGATGCTTTATGATTCCATTTCTGTAAAACGCTAGAAAATCAAAACTATAGCAACAGACACAGATCAGTGATTGCCTGGGGTGGGGGTTGTGGACATGGGATCACAAAGGAGCATGAGGAAGCTTGGCGGCGATGGGCACATTCACCATCGTGGATGCGGTGATGGCCTCGTGGGTTCATACTTGTGTCAAGCTCATCTGATTGTATACTTTAAATATGTGCAGTTTGGGGGGTTGGCTGGGGTGGGGGGAGAGAGGTGGGAGAAAGGTAGGCAACTTTACTTGAACAGCAATAAAACAAAAAAAAAGAAAAAAAATATGTGCAGTTTTTTGTACATCACTTATACCTCAGTAAAGCAGGGGAAAAAACATTGTTGAGGGACCTGCTAGATTTTTCAGGGTATGTTTTTGTCGAATTTAGCAGCTAAAACTCTGTTCATGTTATTAACCTGCATGAAGCATAAGAATGAGAATATCCTCTCCCCTGCATGCTGATGGGGAAAAAAGTGCAAATTCTTAGCATGAGATGTAAGTTATCCATTTTTCAGATTGCACATAAATTACTGTTCTTCAGTTAGGATGTCATTTTATTTTTTATTTAGGTGATGTTGATTAATAACATATAAATTTCAGGGGAACAACATTATAATTTGGTATCTCTACACTGTGTGCTCACCACTGAAAGTCTAGTTTCTTTCATTATTAGGTATTTGACCCCCTTTACGGATTTCGACCCTGCCCTCAACCACCTTCCCGTCTGGCACCCACCGTTCTGGTATCTGTACCTATGAGTCAGTTTTGTTTTACTTTGTTAGTTCATTACACTTTTGTTTTCTGGTCCACATGTGAGTGGTTTTCGGCCTTTTCTGTCTGACCTATTTCACTGAGCACAGCACCTTCAAGATTCATCCATGTTGTCACAAATGGTAACATCTCATCTTTCTGATGGCTAATATTTCACTATATATAAATATATATAAAACCATCTTTATCCATTTATCTGTTGATAGACACTTAGTTTTTCCCCCATATCTTGGCTATTGTAAGTAATGCTACAATTAACATAGTGATACATATATCTTTTTAAGTGAGTGTTTTCATATTTTTTTGATAAATACCCAAAAGAGGAATTGCTAGATCATATGATAGTTGTATTCTTAACTTTTTGAGGAACCTCCCTACTCTTTTCGGAGTGGTTGCACCAATTTATAATCCCTCCAACAGTGGATAAGCCTTTCCTTTTCTTCACATCCTCTCCAATACTGTCTTTTGGATAAAAGCCATTCTAACCGTTATGAGGTGGTATCACATTGTGATTTTGATTTGCATTTCCCTAATAATTAGTGGTGACAGACATTTTTTCATACGCCAGTTGGCCATCTTTATGTTTTCCTTGGAAAAATGTCTATTTAGATATCTGCCAATGTTTAATTGGGATTTTGGGTTTCATTTTTTGGTAGAGTTGGGTGATATATATATATAT
>VMDR010031477.1:0-12029 GCA_007922815.1 Macrotus californicus | reverse complement strand
TTTTTTTAGTATTTGCCATGTGGAGAGAAGGCTTGGCATTGGCAGTAAATTAAATAAGAGGGTTTTTTTTTTATTTTGATAGGAATGATAATTTCCAGTAATTATCTTGTTTTTGTAATGGTCCATTTGGTAAGCAGCAGTATCTGAGCAAACTAGGTTTTTAAAGTCATATTTAAACTATAATTTTAGGCTATGTAAGTAGAAGTCTTGCGTCCAGGGTCTGAGAGACATCGTCAGACTCCATTCCAAACTAGCCGTTCTCCTTTTGTAGTAATGCAGCACAGTCTGACAGAATGCTGAGAAGCCAGTGCTGACTCAGAAGCGAATCTTCACTTAGTAAGAAGTGCGAGTGTCTGAGGCTAGGAAGCAGTTGAAGGGCAGAGACTGTCCAAGTTTGTATGGAAAAGGAAGGAGACAGTTGAATACACACAAGTGTTACCTCCCAGAAGAACTGGTTGCCAGTGTTCATGTCTAGCTTGGATAGCCCACTATGACGGGAAGACACCCTTCATCACTCCCCAATTAGTGGGAGGATAAACACCAAATGACCTCTGACTCTGAAATAATTAGTAACTTTTTGTTTATGTATTTGTTACTTTTCTTGAAAATTATTTTTAGTGATGGACTGAGTAGTATAAGTGTTAGGGTTTTGTCCATTAACCCTTTCAGTACAGGTGCCAGATATATCCGGCGCCCATCTGATGACCTGTGTGGACGAGCGCCAGATATATCCGGCATTCATCTGTATAAAATTTTTATAAATTTTACTTATATAATTGATAGAATTTTATATAACTATCTCTTAATATTAAAGTTACAAACAACACTTGGAAAAAAGCATTGTTTTATGAAGCATAGATCTTACATAAGGTTAGGAAAGTCTTCACGCAAAGGAGGACTGACCATGTGCTATGTGCGCATTTTCGGGGCGGCACCTCGTACAGCGGGAGTGTCGCGGCGGAAAGAGCGCTCCTACCGAAAGAGTTAAATTGACCCTATGGATTTTAACACTGGATTTTAAGAGATCACTTAATCACAAGAAGTTAGTACAAGAAAAGGTACCTTTAAAAGGAAAAAAAACAAAGACTCTTAAGCTTGAATTATCAAGATTTATTTTGTTTCAATTTAAAATTACATGGAAATTTCACAGTATTTTTAAACAGTTTATTGCTTTCACAGAACACCTAAAGAGGGTGGTTCTTTGTGTTTTTGGTTTTGTTTCTGTTTGCTTCTGAAGCTCTAAGGTGGGTTTCTGTACCAAAGAGACATCGTAGCCAGAGTTGGGGGTAAAACTTAAGTGAGATTTGAAGGGTGTCCATCATATGGGAGGGCAGTCCAGCATGGTGAGCTAGAGCCTGAGCAGGTTGAGGAGGGCATCTGGAAGGGTTAAAGCAGTGGTCCCCAACCTTTCTGGCACCAGGGACTGGTTTTGTAGAAGACAGTTTTTCTAAGGACAAGATGGGGGTGCGGAGGGAACAGGAGGTGGAGCTCAGGTGGTACTGGAAGCTTTTCCCGCTTGCCTTCGCTTACTTACCTCCTGCTCTAAGGCCCAGTTCCTAACAGGCCACAGGAGGGTTCCAGTCTGGGGGTTGGGGACCCCTTGGTTAAAGGGTGCAATGGTACCTATGATACACACATTGGGAAAGCATCCAAAATGAAAATGTTTCTCTCCCTCTGTCCTGCCCTCTTCCTCTCCCTCCCTCCTTTTCTTTCTCTTTCTCTCTCTCCCTCCCTGTCCTTCCCCCTCCCCCAATAAAGCTTCAGCAGAATTGGAGTTTGTGCATGTTCCTTATAACCCATAAATATTGGGCAGACTTTGACGTATAACCAAATTCTTTTAGGTTTTTCCTTTGTTGAAGAAATGGTGATGTTGGCCACATTCCTTAAATCTTGCCATTAATTTGAATGTCAAAATTAAAAGAACCAGAAACACATTCATTCATCCTTCTGCTCTTCATTTACTGCTTTATGCCACCAGTAGGATTTAGACACTATGGTCCAAGGCTTATCTGGTGGAGGAAACTTGAAAACTTCTCTCCATAAGATAAAGTATTTTCTCCAAGGATGCTGACCTGAACTTTACACATTAAAATATAGACATACCATATACCTAAAAATGTGGTGATAATCTTATCTGTGTCATTATAATGTGCTTTTGTTAATATTTCATTTTTTAAGCGTTAAGTAAATAACCCTAGTACAAAAGTTAACACGTGTCCCTTTCTTGTATTCAGAACAACGTTTTGGAATTGTGGTCATTATTTGATTTCCTCATGCCAGGATTTTTGGGAACTGAACGCCAGTTCGCTGCTCGATATGGTAAACCTATATTAGCAAGTAGGGATGCTCGAAGCTCCAGTCGAGAACAAGAAGCAGGTATGAAAAAGAGATATAATTATATTCTCTGTTCAAGTGGATATAATTTGTTCCTAACTTTTTTTGAGCCATTTTCTCTTATTATTAACAGGGGTCCTTGCAATGGATGCACTGCACCGCCAAGTCCTACCATTTCTTTTGAGAAGAATGAAAGAAGATGTTTTGCAGGACCTTCCACCCAAAATTATTCAAGACTATTACTGTAATCTCAGTCCTCTCCAGGTTGGGAATCTGATGTATTTATTAGTAGAATGCTTTGGATAAGCCACACGAGTACTGAATAAGGGGAATAGCCTTTGGCATTGTCACTCTAATCTAGCTCCTACTTCCCTAGACTTGAAAAATAGTCCATTTCACACAGATAGATATAGATGAGATTTAAGTGAATCTGTCTGTGTACGTGGATACGTCTGGGTATGTGCATTTTGAATGTAGCATTAAAACAAAATTCAGTATCATAGTTGCTTTCTTATATGTCTAGTTAATTGAAAAAGTTGCAAGGTTAAATAGATGAAATGTTTTTAGGGCCCAAGAATCTGCCTGTAATGTCTTATCCTCACAACTGTGTTATAGGTATTGTTGGTCCCCATTTTTAAAAATAAGGAAACTGAAGCTCAGAAAGTTAAGCAGCTTGCTCAAGGTTTGTAGCTAATATATGTCAGGGCTGAGTTTCAGACCTTGGGGAGTGGGTACCTCCTCCCTTTTAGTGTATTATTGCATTGCCAGTAACTCTTCAAAATAAATTTTGGCTTCTGCGCAGTTCTGATTTCATACTCAGAGACCATTCAAAGGAATTTATTGTATGCTTCTCTTTATGTAGTATTTTGTAAGGGGAAGCTGTCCCTTACAGGCCATGCCCTACTAAGACATGGCCTATAATCGGAATTTTCTGTTTGAATATTTACTTTATGTTCCAGGTTACTATTCATCAATCTATTTCAGTAGTATGAGTTGATCAAATAAATAAAAGATATGTAGACATACCCTACAAACCTACCTTCTTTCCCTTCCAGTGTATAGAGAGTTAACCTGTTAGTCAATATTTATCTGTACAACTTGAGTTTAATGGGCAGGACACTAATGTAGGTGCTAAGAATTCTGTGATCGTTTATCTTATGTACTTCCTCTCTGGGCCTCCATTCCTTATTTGTAAAAATAAGGTTAATGTTTCTTAAAAGAAATACTTTATGAGCAACGAGATAAAGACTTTCTAAAGTACAATAAAGAAAAGCTGCCCTATGGAAAAAGGCAGTGGTGGCATGCTGGTAATGGCATTAGAACATCAGCACAGAACACATTTAGTCGTCCAGAGGATGGGAGCTGAGGAGGGAAGTGACATGGGCTTTATTGGGCTTTCACAGGCTTTTATACTCTTGACTTCTGTTCTTTAGTACTCTAGATTTTCTTCCCTTTTGCATTGTTTTAGCATGTACGAGCAGAACCCAGACCCCAAGGTAATACTTTAAGTTTGATATGAGTTCCCCTTTTAGGCAGCAGCATTATTTAAAAAGTTGGTCTCTTGAATGTACCTATAGAGAGTCTTGATCACATAACTTAAGGGAGATTTTCTCATTTACTTATAAGGGTTCAATTCTCTTTTAGTTGTATTTAGTGGTATCTTTTGAACAGAGTGGAAAATTTGAGTCTAGAACTATTTGACTAATATTTTAATATTTTAGCAGCCAAACTTAATGTTATACTTGTGTTCTAAATATAATTTTAAAGGGATTTATCAAGATGCAGTGTATTATCTGTAATTAGTAGTGAAGTATAGGTGTCATGATTTATTTTCTTTAACGAGGGTTGATTTAAATTATTGCTCTTATTGGCCTGTGCTAATGATTTTTTCAACAACGGAAAATAAATACACTTCTTTTGTGGGGACGTGTTACAGGTCCAGCTCTACGAGGACTTTGCTAAGTCTCGCGCTAAGTGCGATGTCGATGAAACGGTGTCTTCAGCTGCACTCTCTGAAGAGACCGAGAAACCAAAGCTTAGAGCTACCGGCCACGTGTTCCAGGTATGGGTTACAGCCCACTCTTTAAGTGCGGCTTGGGGGTGCTCTCCACTGAAGCAGACTTTCCATGGAGCACTGCAGTGTGGGTGTATTTAAAATTTTTCAGTGCGGTGGATACAGTCTTGGAAATAGGTAAAACTGTTTTCATATTAATTCATAATTACTAATTAATAATTTAATGTTAAAATTAAATGTAAAAGTGTAAGATACATGTGTTTATTACATGAAAAGTGTCTTAGTATAGAGAATCTTATATTGAACACCCACCACAAGGTGGTAATTAAAACAGTAAACAAAACAGATTCCCTCCCTTGTAGATATGAAAAATAAGTAAGTGAAATACATATTATATAAGAGAAAAAAAGCAGAATATGGGGTTATATAGTGTAGGATTCAGGATAGGTTGTGATTTTTGAGGAAACAGGGATGGACTCACCGAAAAAGTGAAATTTTAGTGGAGATCTGAAGGCAGATTGAGGAATGATGGGTATGCAGGGGGAAGCGAGTCTGGACAAAGGATGCACAGAGTACGGAATCCTGAGGCTGGATGCCTTGTGCTCAAGGGCATAGCAAATGAAAAAGACATGGGAAGTGTCAACTTACTTTTTTTCCCCTTTGAAGTGTTCCACTAAAGAAAACCTCCCAAACCCCCTTGCCACCAATAAATTAAATACTGTAGCATTTTTAAAGATAGAAGAGGGAAAAAAGGTGGCTGTAAAGGCTTATATCTCCTACAGTTTCTATCACAGTGCCCAGCAGCAATCTCTTGAGCCTGCCTGGTCAGTGGAACTTGCTAATTCAAATCTGTGTGACAAGGGTGAGACACACACCATCATAACCCAAGTATGAATCAAAAGAGAAAGCGTGTGGCTGAATCAGAGAAAAGAAAGAAGAGATCCTGTAGGGTTCTGATTCTCAAACACCACCACTGAAATAACCACCTACTTCCCAGCCTCCTGCCATAGACCTGTTGAACCAGAATAGATCTTTCTGCCATGAGAAGCTCATTGTCTAGTAGGGGATACAGACATAAACAGTATAATTTGTACAAGTTATAAATGTTCTAAAAAATAAATACAAACTGCACAAGAAACGTGGGTGAAGGCATCACAGACGAGGTACTTGAATTGGTTCTTGAAGAATGGGTAGGAGTGGTCAGAAATAGGAAGAAAGGCAGTCTAGACAGAGAACAGAGTAGGAAAAGATAAGATACAAACATTTGTGGCATGTGGGGTGGACTTGGATATATACTTTTTTCTCTTAAAGGCATTACAGTACTTACGTAAACTGTGCAACCATCCAGCATTAGTCTTAACACCTCAACACCCGGAGTTCAAGAGCACCACTGAACAACTGGCAGTGCAGAATTCCTCCCTGCGTGATATTCAGCATGCCCCTAAACTCTCAGCTTTGAAGCAAGTAAGTAGGTCTTTAAGCATTAGATCATAACCGTTCCTAATCTAGGTAAATTGGTCTTTCCAGCAGATTACTGATATATTTACCACTTTGTTTATTTTTCAATTTGGTTTGTTAAATTTTTGGTATAGCTTTTTAAAAAATTGTGATGAAATATGTATGTAGCATAAATGTGCCATTTTAACCATCTTTAAGTGTATAATTCTGTGATACTATTTATATTCACAGTGTTGTACAGCTGATACTACTATTTATTTTAAAAATGTTTCTATCCAAACAGAAACTCTGTACCCATTGAGCAATAACTTCCCACTCTCCTTTTCCCCCGACACCGGATTATCTCTGATATACTTTGTATGAATGTGCATGTTCTAAATATTTTGTGTAAGCAGAATCATATATGTCCTTTTGTGACTAGCTTATTTCACTTGTTTTCTTCGTTTATTCATGTTGGCATGGATCAGTACTTTGTTTTTATGGCTGAATAACTTCCATTATTACTGCTATCATTTATGTACCACATTTTGTTTACCCAGTCATGGGTTGTTCCTGCCTTTTAGCTGTTGTGAATAACGCTGCAGTGCACGTTGGCTTACAAGTGTTGTCTGTGTCCCTCTTCCAGTTCTCTTAGATACAGACCTGGGAGTGGAATTGCGGCCGTACCTTACAGCAGCTCTCTTTACATTGTTCAGGAGCTACCAAACTATTTCCCATTGTGTGTGCACCGTTCACACCCCACCAGCAGTGTGCCAGGGTTACAGTTTCTCCACATCCTCCGCAATCATTTTTTTATTATAGTCATCCTTGTAGGCATTATTACACGGCGTCTCATTGTTGATTTGCTATCCCTAATGACCAGTGATGATGAGCACCTTTTCATGTGCTTATTGGATATTTATGTATATTTGTGGAAATGACTATTTAGCCCTTTGACCATTTTTTTGATTGGATTGCTTGTCTTTTGATTGATTTTTAGGGATTCTTTTATATTGTAGATATTAAGCCCTTACCAGATAAGATTTGCAAATATTGAATCCTTACTCCCATCCTGTATATTTATTGTCTTTCCCTTTCTTGATAATGTTCTCCATGGTTTCTGATGAGAAATCAGGTGTTAATCTTATTGAGGATCCCTTTTATATAACAAGTCACCTTTTTTTTTTTCTTTTAAGATTGTTTTTCAACAGTTTGATTATAATGTCTCAGTGTAGATCTATTTTCAAATAAAAATTGAATTTCATCCACATTTTAATTATATTACAGGCTTTAAATTATTTTTAGCTTATACTTTTGCACATTAGTTTAAGTAGTAACTGCAGGTAAAAAGTAATCTCTATTTTAGAGTGCCTCTTGTCACCTTGAGTGTCCGGAGTTAAGACGCTCAGGAACTCCAACTCAGGCCCACGTTATTTGTGGCTGTGCTCAGGGAGGGCTCTTCTAGAACCTTTCTTTTCCATTTGCTAGCTCTTTTCAGCTCCTCAGAGTAAAAGTTCTGTTTCAGGAGAGCAGTAACTTGCTTTCTTTTATTTAAAATACATCTGTTCTCTAAAGTAGAAGGGAAATTTTATTTGCTTTAAAAAAATCTGGCAGTAGAAGTAAAGAAATATGTTTGTCAGCAGGTAATAGTGCCAGAAGTATCTAATATTGCCAGAGCCAAGATTTAGAAATTTCGGTCAAGTGAAATGAACTGAAACTCTAGGTGACATTCAAGTGAAATGAACTGAAACTCTAGGTGACATTTAATGGTGATAAGCAGAGTCAATTTTAAAAGAAAACACTTAGGTAAATATATAATAGATTGTCAGACTTGGCAAACATTTTCTATAGGGTGAAGTTGAGTTTGTTTTGATCACAAGTTCACTACACCCCTGCTGTATGAATTAGTTGCTGGTTAATAAGGCTAATATGATCTTGGTAGGGTTAATGCAGTGTAATGAGGTCATCACAGTTTCACTGTATTTTATATCAGACCAAATTTCGAGTATTATTTTCAGTATTGAGTAGTTCAGGCACTGTAAGTATATTAGTATATAACTATAATAAATAATCTAAAAACCATTTTATATGAGGTATAGCTTGAAAAACTATTGGTTGCCTACTTTGATTGAACACCTGTGTAAGAACTGATTCTTTTTTCCAGTTGTTGTTGGACTGTGGCTTGGGAAATGGCAGCACTTCAGAGAGTGGCACAGAGTCCGTTGTGGCCCAGCACAGGGTCCTGATCTTCTGTCAGCTGAAAAGCATGCTTGATATAGTAGAGGATGATCTTCTCAAACCTCACTTACCCTCTGTCACTTACTTGAGGTTAGATGGAAGCATTCCTCCTGGGCAGAGGCATTCCATTGTTTCACGGTAAGTGACTTCTAAAACTCTTGTAAATCAAGGCTATAGTCAATGTATTGTTACTTACATAAAAGTTTGCCTCATCAAGTATTTTCTTTAAAAATATAGAACTACAAAACAAATTGAGGAAAAAAAGATAAAAAAATATAGACCTCCAGAAATAGAGTTGAATAGTTTGTTTAGTTAAAAAAGTGTGACTGTATTAGGATAGCACTTTGAAAGGTATGAAAGAAATTTAGGGCAACAATAAATAGAGATAACTACACTTCACCTCACCTTTCTGGGGGGAGTTGGGGTAGGAGGGAGCAAGTAGGTGGCGTAGCTGAGGTCTGCATCCTGGTCTCCGTGCTTCTGCTCAGAACAAGTTGGGAGGTGGCCCAGCTAGGAAGCAGAATCAGTGAGCACAGTGTTTTGTAAGTGTGGCCTGCACCCTCTGCTTTCAACATGGCAGGTTTCTGCATGCAGATTCTTAGGTTCTCTCCCAGACCTGCTAACTTTAAGAGTAAGCATTTTTAACAAGCATTCTGAAGAGATTGTTAGGCACAGTATAGTTAGAGATGTGTGAACAGGCTTTGGAGGCAGGCAGACCTAGGTTTGACTCCTTTCTCTGCTATTTAGGCAGTGTCCTATTTATCATTCACAGAGTCAGTCCTTCTAAAATAAGGTCAATGATAATATCCTCATAGAACTGTTTTAACAATTAAGTGACATAATGCATTTAAAGTACAAAGCCCATTGCTTGTCTCATCATGAGATATAATAAAAGGTAGCTTGGTATTAATGTTAGTTTTTCTTTTTCCTAGAAGTTACTAATGTCCTTTGTCAATGTATGTAATGTACCTTCCAGGACAATAGCAGCAGCCCTCAGCAACTTACCTCTGCCTTCCCCAGTTGATCCAGCCTTTTCCCCCATTGTCCTCCTCTGTCTCCATACGTTAAAGGTTCATAGTTGGGTTTTGTCTTAATTAGTATGAGTGCTTAATTACATTTTTGGAACGTAGCCTTTATCTGATACTCTAAAATATAATCCCATCGGATTTCTGTTTGTAAAATTTCTGACATGTTCTAGAACGAGTTCTTTCCACTAGAGATGCCCTGCACAGGGTGGGCAGAGGGAGGTTTACAATGGCTGGCACGCGGAACACAGTTTGTGGTATGCTTCCCACACAAGCAAGCACAAGCCTGCTTTTGCCCCACCTTACATATTATTGGGTTGGCCAAAAACGCCATTTAGCTTTTCCATAAAATATGCATTTTTTATTTTCACCAATAAGTTTATTGATTTGGATATTTTATGTCAGCTCTCTTCCTCATGGTAGAACGTAAATTCTTCACAATTAATGTCCCGATTTGATTGCTCTCAACTTCAGCTGGTCTACCCAACCACAGACCATCGTCCTGTGAGAAATCTCCAGCACGAAGCTTCATAAACCACTTTTGACACGTTTGATCAGTCACAGCACCTTCTCCAGATACTGCACAAATCCTTTTTTGCATTTCAGTTGCATTTTTACCTTTCTTGAAATAATAAAGCATAACATGCTGAAAATGTTGCATATTTTCTTCTATCTTTAATATTAAAACGGCTACCAAAAAATTCACCAATTTTGGTAAGTTTTTTTAATGCACGCTGTTATGACAGCTGTCACAACACAGTCTCACAAAATTGTTTTAGATGAAGTTAAAGACAACGAAGCACTGCTACAGCTATCTTACAGAAAAAAACCAGATGAACTTTGTGGCCAACCCAATAAAAGAATATAGTTTCATGTTACGTAGTCATAGAAATGTCTATGTAATGGATTTGTAAAGAAGTATTCTCATTTGTGTTCTTTAATTTTTATTAAATAATCCAATTTCTGTAATGTAGGTACTTTAGAAAGAAATGTGCTAATTTTATTTTTAAATCTCTATACTTTTAGGTTTAACAACGATCCATCCATAGATGTTCTCTTACTTACAACTCATGTTGGCGGCCTGGGGCTTAACTTAACGGGCGCTGACACAGTGGTGTTTGTGGAGCATGACTGGAACCCCATGCGTGACCTGCAAGCCATGGACCGGGCCCATCGCATCGGGCAGGTAAAAAGTCACCACTCACAGTTGTTAACCTTCGAGCTGGGAAAACTTCTCAAAGAGACAAGAATCAGTTTCCGTTCCTACTCTGATGTTAACAAATGTTTGACCTTAGACAAGTCACTTAATTCTGTGGCACTACTTCACACGCTAAATGAAGTAGCTTGGGCTAAGAAAAGTGGGATGCTCTGCATTCCTAATATTCTGTGATTCTCTGCAAACGTTTTAAGCTCGTGGGGCCAGATAAAGAAAACTCATAATTAAATGGTAGTTGATCATGGAAACCACCTTGCTTGTTGAACCTCAAAGCTTATCAATTAATTTGTGCTACAGTTGCTTAACTTCTTTTTCTTAATTCAGAAACGTGTGGTTAACGTGTACCGATTGATAACAAGAGGAACATTGGAAGAGAAAATAATGGGCTTGCAGAAATTCAAGATGAACATAGCAAATACAGTTATTAGCCAAGAGAATTCTAGCTTGCAGAGTATGGGGACAGATCAACTTCTCGATCTGTTTACACTTGATAAGGTAAAGAATTTAACACAGTTTCTCTCTTTAATGCCTGCACAGACTTCCTGGGACTGCTTGGTCAGAGTATTGAAAGAGTTAGCAAAAGGCATTCACTTTGATATCAACTAGACACCTTTTTGAGGGAATTTTTGACATCCAGATAAAACTCTCCAGGATTTTAGGGGATGCTCAAAGTTTTGACTTTGATTAATGTCTCCAGTGTCTTGCCCCAAGATTTCTTTCTTCAGTCCTTTCCTGCTAAAGGACATCTGTCACTGAAGTCAGCTAAACCTGGGTTGGTGTTTTTTACCCTGCCTTCTGTTAACTAGTGAACTTAGGGAAGTTAACTTCTTCCAGCATCTACACCCTTAGGAGAATAGCGGTGCCTATATCACTGCACGGTTATGAAGTTAAAGTAATATACGTAAACACTTAGAAGTGTATCTAGTATAGATTCTCAGTACATGGTAGCCATTATTGTTATTGTGTAATCCATAACCAAAGGACGCACCATCTGGAAGTGTGGGTCAGCCTAATAATGTAAAACAAATGGGGTTGGATTTAAAGTCCTGCATTAGGTTGAGAAAGTCAGCTGCACACCCAGTATAAATTATGGTGAGAACAGACCTTAGATAATGTAATTAAAGTAGCTGTAATAACAGAAATGTAATGGCCAAATCTGAGAGAAAGTAGATCCGCTGTACTGTGTGTGCTCAGCCACTTTTAGAATATGGAAGTCCTGAGAGATGGCCAGAATGGAGATAGGTCCTTCAATCACGGCATGTAAGGTAGGGTTGAAAAAACAAGACGCTGCGAGTATAACCTAGACAAGAGAAGGCTCAAAGAAACATGGATTGCTGCCTTCAAATAGCTTCTACTTTGAAAGAATATTCTTACGGACTTTTAGCAAGGACAACTGGTCTCAGGGAGGGATGTTCCGGGGAAACAAGAACTATTGCTAAAAAGGATCCCATTTGGACAAATAGGAAAATTTGAGTATGAACTACATATTAGATTATTTTAATATATCAGTTTTTTAATATATCAGTTTGTATTAAATTTTAATGTGTATCTTTGGCTATGTAAGAGAATGTCCTTAGGAATACAAGCTTATTTCTATCTAGGGATAAAGGATCATAACAACTACAACTTACTCTTCAATGGTTTGGATGAAGAGCTGTTTATTATTTAACTACATGTCTAGCTCACATATATATATATGCACACACATACAGGGGAGAGAATGACAAAGCCGACGTGACACAGTGAACAATTAGTTCTTTGTAAT
>VMDR010031476.1:0-12030 GCA_007922815.1 Macrotus californicus | reverse complement strand
AGACTAGTTATAAATCACCTTTAGCAAAAATGACTACTTTGAATTTAACTTCTTTCTGCCTTCATTAATTCTACAAAATAGACATGCTCATGTGAAATGGCTACAAGGAAGGTAAGAAAGGGAAGCAATTAAAAAGATTATAATTGTCCCCGAACTAAGTAAATACCAAGAGTTGGATCCTCATGAATAGTGTAATTCAATGCATAAGGCGAAACATAAAATAATAATATAATGAATAACTTCAAGATTTCCTTTCACCGTTTCTAGGTCAATTCTACGGGGACACAATTCTCAGAGGAGGACTCTTTAGTAGAGAACATGGACAATTAAATGTTTTCAGTATCTATTTTAACCTATTTCACCTTTAATAAGAAGAGAGGGTTCAGTTTAGAGTTCGGAAGTACAGATGTGCAAGCTTGGCTTAGTCCAGGAGAATACATTGAAGACAACGGACTCCCTGCAGTTCACGGGACCCAATTCATGCAGCAGAGCAGAGCGCAGAATATGCTTCATACAGGTTTTGTTTGTTTTTTTACCGCTAAGACCCCCCCAAATTTTCTTGATGCAGTTTCTAACTTAAATCATTTTAAAATAAACAAATTTTCAAATTAGTAAATCATTCATTTAGGAGGAAAGGAAGATGTACCAAGTAACTCATATAATTTTATTTTTCAGCTGAGCACTAAATTTAATTCTGGAATTCCCAAAAGGCAGAGCAAAAAGAGAACTATATTGCAATATATTCCTTTTGCCCAATTAAAAGAAAAGAGTTTATTTTTTGAAAAACAAATTACATTCCCAGAAAAATGCCCTTCCAAAGAAATTAAGAAGTTAACACATGAATCCTCTAATGAGAGACAATTGACCTAAGACATATCTTCCATTGCAGTTTTGTAGGAGACCCAAAGCACCCTATTTAAAAAAAAAGGGGGGTATTTCTTAAATTGATGCTGTGTAAAAGCCAGCCCACTCAAGTTCTCCATTTGTCATTTCAGGGGCCATATTTAAACTATTTAACAACAGAATGGCCTTCAGATCAGGGCAGAGCCCAGCAGAGTCCTGCTGTGTCGGGGTTATTTTCTTTAACTGCTGAATTGTGGGAAAGTCCTGGAGTCCTGAGGGAATGTCTCTGATTGGAGGGAGGTTGTTCAGAGGGCTGAGTACACTGATTGTTTATCAATTGCTATAGAAGGTTTTTAATATTTTAAAAATGGGTATGGCCATACCTGTGCACACAGCTCTGGCTGTAAGTCCAGCATGGGATGCAAAGCACTACCCCACCACTAGAACGGAAAACAAATCACAAGTTCAAAGATGTCCCGTAAGTCCTGCACCCCAGTGACTTGAAGGCAGTGCTGCCTGGGACTTTCATTCCAGTGTTCCCCAGTAAGCCAGCCAGGCAGGCTGACACTCCGCTGAACGCCCCATCCGAGGCTGGGGTGGTGAAGCTTTGACTAAAATAACTCTTCACAATAGAAGTTCACTGACTTTGTTTTCAGTGTATGGCAGAGAGCAGTTCAAGACCCCATCCTGACCTGGAGGTGAGAGGGGACAGGTGGCAGGTGGTGGTGTCACAGTCCAAGAATATGTGTCTTTTCCATTCTTCTCATTTGGGTCAAATGAGCCAAAATGATGAATAGTCAGGCATTGTTTATGCTCCCCTAGTACCTCAGAACACTTGGAAAGGTTATTCTTCTGAAGAATCACCTTTTCTATTGCAATCTCTATAAATCGAGCTGCATCGAATGCACATGACTTGGGTTGCTCAGCTGCAAAACAATTAGAAAGACGCTGCTATTTGATTTTAACCTGATGACTTATGTTAGTATCCGGCAGTGCCATTGGATGTCACTGATAGCAACTCTACAAAAGGGCAACCCAGAAGAAGAAGTAAAGCATCATTTTGACTGGACTAACCTAGTTCAACCCCAGAGAGCTCGGCACGTTCTGGGCACTCTCCATGATTATCAAACTCAGAGAAGAGAATAAACCGTGAGAGAGATGCGACCCCATTACTTGAGGATGTTAAGGTTGGATGGGGGTAGAAGTGCAGAAACACACATGTACACACTTGGGTTACTAACAATAACCATCCCACACAACAGGTAGCAGAAGTTTGCAAAGAGGTTGCATCATTGACTGGCCTCCAAGAGACTTTCTAAGGTGCTGCTTCCTTGGTTACTTTCATGAGCAGGGGGCTGATCCTTAGGCTGAAAACATGGACCCTCTTGCTAATCTATCTCTTACCAGAACACACATAAAACAGGTCCTCAAGGATGATCAAATCCAGACAAGCCATCCACTATGCAACAGTGAGACATGAACCCACCATGTGAATGGGGACGCTGGATTGGCCAGGCGTGTTACTATTATAATCTGACAGATCCATATTTAAGAATATAAGATGGGATCACACTCACTCTTCAGGTACATTTTATTTAATGGTGAAAGGAAAGCCCACATCAAATTTGAAGACTTGACACTGAAACATGGGTGAGAAATTGGGATGAGAGGTGAAGATATTGGGGTATTTGTGGCAGCAGATACCTAAGGAACACAGAAGTCCCTGAGAAGCTGAGTGGCCCAGGTGGGTGATTTTACAAGCTATCTTCAGTCTGGAAACCATGGAGGGCAAACAGATAGGGGGGAAGAAAAGTGTTACTTCGGGGATGGCAGAAAGGAAATAATTAATGTGTGGTGTGTGCAGCAGTTGTGGGTCCTACAGGATTTCAGGGATGGGTGTCGGTGCTGAGATTTATTTACAAGCTGTTGATTGAAAACATCCTATAGAGGAATGGGGGAGAGCCAGAGTATCAGCAATTAATAAAAAGAACAGGTGGTTGGGAAGAGAAAACAATGTGTATAAATCACAGGTTCATTAGAACAAAAATGTGCCTCCATCAAAAATAAATTCAGAGCAAGAGAGCAGTGGATTTGAAGTTAGACCGTCTAGTACAGAAGCCTGGACAGGCCATGGACAAGGTGCCTGGATCTAGACAAGTTACTTAATTTCTCTATGCTTCAGTTCTCACCTACAAGTCAGGAAAAATAGCAGAACTAACTTACAGGGTAGACGTGAGGATTAAATGGGTACACAGAAAGCACTTAATACAGAGCCAAACACATTGAATACTATAGTACACTTGTTGGATAGTGCCATCATCATCACCATTACTGATATTATTAAATACTTAATTTTAAGATTTCATTAGAAAGCAAGGGCTCCAATTTAATTCTACAAATGTTTTTGAGCACTTTATGGATGCAATTAATATAAACAGTTTTGAAAGATGATTAAAGTTGTTCTTTGGCTTCCATTCATTTTTTTTTTAATTCAATCAGTTCGCCAGCAAGTTTACTGAACGTCTGTCTACACATGCCAGGCATGCTGCCTGGTGGAGTGTGGACAGCATAGCAGAGTGCAATCAGCTCTATGGTAGAGATGCACCCAGGTGCTATGTGACCACGGAGGAGGGGCAATTAGTCAAAAAGAGGTCAGAGAACACTTCCTGGAAGACGAGGGAAACCAACTGAGAGATCCTAAAGACCACAGCAGGCTGGCCACCAATCACAACACACTGGGTGCTTAGAGCCTGATGGTTCTGATCAGTGGGTAGCCATGCTATGTAAAGGGTAAATATTGTGAATGTCATTCCTAGAGAAGTACAATTTCAAGGCTAACTTTTCATGTATTCATATGTGTGTGTGTGGGGGGGGGGAATTGCGGGATTTGGGCAAGGGAGATACCTGAGAAGCCTTTTTGGAACAGGTAGCATTTATATGGACACTGCATGACAAGATGTTAACATGCAGAAATGTGAAAGAAAAGAGCATTCTGGAGAAAGGAACTGGGTGAGCCAAAGGACAGACCTATAGGTGGAGGGAGCACCTGAAGTATGTTAAGGTGTAGTGAATTTGTTAGCAGAGCAAGGGGTAGAGTGTGATCAAAAGACGGGACATCCTGAGAGGGGCTTGTGGCATGGGGGGTCTGTGTGGCACAGGGGCTGAGTAGTCAGACTTCTTTCTGCAATCTGTGAGTCTTGAAGATCTCTGAAAAGGCAGTGTGTTATTAGAATCATTTTCAGAGAGACAACTCTGAGTTCATTATGAAGGAACTAGTGGGAGGAGAGGGACCTACTCGGGTACCACAACAAACCAGGTGAAAAAGCACAGAAGGGATAAACCAGGGCAGGTGCTTGGGAGATGGAGAATGAGTGGTCAGTGGTGTTATGGTGAACGGTTGGGAATTGGGGTGTTTAAAATGATCACAAACCACTACTCAGAGTTATCTTCTGCACAACATGTTACGTGCACCGTATTTAAACTGTAGGGGTATAGATGAATCATTGCCTTAGAGAACACTACTCTCACTTTTGTTATAATGGATGGACACACACTGACATCATTATCACTGAGAGCCCATAGGTTACATTAGGGTTCAGTATAAGTTTTAACAAATGTATAAGGGCATGTATCCACAGAATCCTACAGAGTAGTTTCACTGCCCTAAATATAATATACTTTTAAAGTTAAAAAAAGTTTTTAATTTACTAAAATTTTGAGCACACATCTATGAGTGATTTTAAAGTCTAACACACTCCGAGCAATTTCTAAGAAAGTTCCTGTGGAAACACATTTTCCAGGAGTCTATAATCATCTACAGTCTGCTTTGTATCGTGCACAGAAATATTTAAGTGTGTTGATGATATTCATTTTCACTTGCAATCTGGTTTAACTGGCAACTGGCAAAACCAGTTAAAATTAAGAAGACAGATATTTTGAGCACAACCACCAACATTTCTGCTGGAAATAAACAGTGATGACTAAATTGCCATCATCCGAGCCTGAGTCTTGAGAATCTGAGTAACGAAGGCTACAACCTCCCTACACAGGAAGAAATAAAATAAAACTCTTCTTTGGCTCCCCGAGTGTCTGAAATGTCCTCCAATCATCTCACAGATGCACAAGGAATGTTAGTGCTGACACAAACATGATTCTCAACCATCTCAGCACCTGATGTATTAATCAGGAATCTCTCTCCAAGTGCACTTTTAATTCATCACCGTGCGCATGATGAGATCGTTCATCTGAACCAGCTTTCGTGGTTGATAGGGGGATTTGGTGTGTCAGTCATGCAGAGTGTTTCTCTAAATTTAACTATCATTCCGACTTTAGAATGTCTTTAAACTAACAAGAAAATCAAAGCCGTCTTAGAGAGAAGATAGAGGAAGAGCATGTGTTCTTGGGAAACATCCCACCCCAGTGGGTTTGTTTCTCTGCTAATTATGCTTCATGTCAAGTCAGGGCCTTGCACAGCTCTGCTCTCATCACTCCCTCCCCTTGCCTCTTTGTAGGAAGGTGGCATCTCTAAGGATCATAAATCTATTTTGAAAAAAAAAATAATTAGATACAACTGCTTCTCAAAAATGGGGGAAGGGACACATAAAAATACTTAAGACCCAAATCTTCTTTCTTAATTCAATATTTTGTTACAGTGGCTGTTCTTTCTCGGCATATTTTCCTTCGTTTCCTATGCATGGAACAGGACCACGGCTGTCAGCTGTGGTATCTATCTGACACACTGCATGAGCTTCCCTGAAAGCAACAGAAAAATTGTGTCCCAAGACTGTAGTAAGAGATAAAAGACAGCCTTAGGTAAAAGACGATTTGAGGAGTAGATCAGTCTTGGAGGGAGAGCAATACAGATTTTCAGTTTCTTGCCCCTAGTCAAAGAGGTTCAGGAAAAGCCACCTCACCACGGCAAAAGGAAACAGAGTAAGTGTCCTGGGAAAGCTCGTGGGAGAGGGGCTTCCTGCATCCATTCACAGTGAGCGAGTTCCAAATAAAAGAGAAATACGAAGAAGCACTGTTGATGAATCTTGTGGCAAGAAGACAGTAAGTCTGTAACAACCGAACTAGCAGGTCTTACAGTATCTTGTTCGGTAAAAAGCACCTTTATCCATTTCATCTTATCTTTTTAGTGGCTCTAATGATTAGCTCAGTAAAACTCAGTATGTAATTAATTGGATATAATTGTGATTCATTTTGGTGAATCAGTGAATTAGTTTAAAAGGTGCTAAGTGAAAAATCGAGCCCTCCTCCAATCCCAGAATTACCACCCCACCACTTCCGAAATGACTTCCCACTGGCCAGACCAGCTCCAGCCTTTACTGGGTCATCCTACCTGCTTCCAAGATCCCTGATCTCCTCTATTCTCATTCTTACTTTCTCTTCTAGGGATTCTTTTCTCACACGAGGCTACATCTTCCTCTGCGTTCTACTGGAGTTATTACACATATTCTCTTTTGTCACTTAACTATTAATTGTATGACAAAAATTCTTAACTCTTCAACTAAACCACTCATTCTTAAAGATCAGGACCTAAGATTTATTTTTTTCTACATTTGCACAAAAGTGATATCCATTAAATATGTGCTGCACTTACCAATTAATGAATGAATCATGTAAAGAAAAGCAAATAAGTCAATTGTGAAACAACACATTCATTAAGCCCTTGTCTTGTACAAAGTGTAGTCCTGTATCTGAAGGAAGATGTAAAAAATACACACAAGGCAGGGTCTCTATCCAGTAGTTTTATTTTATGTTTAGGGAAATAAGCCCTAGACTGGTGAAAGACAGCCAATAATGCGTAGATAATAAGTATACAGTGAGCCATGCAGAAATGATAGGTTAACAGTGTCTGGAATATGGTAGACAATGAGTGTTGAAGGGCCATGTTAAATAAAAATAAATCTGGATGTAGGTAAGGAGAGACTTTATTTGAAAAGACTGCTATAATAACAGAAGGGAAGCTATCACATCAGGGGAAGGGGCTCAATACAGTAGGACATAGTCAAGTAAGGAGGTGGATAATCTCACTCTGAGATCTGCAAGTGTGTTGGAGGCCAGGCAGGAAGGGACTTTTTTAAAAAGAAAGACTCATGGACACAGACAACAATATGGTGATTGCCAGAGGGAAGGGGGGTGGGGGAGGTAGAAGAGGGTTAAGGGGGGTAAATGGTGATAGAAGGAGACTTGACTTGGGGTGGTGAGCACACAATACAACACAATACAACATACAGATGATATATTGCCAAATTGTATACCTGAAACCTGTATAATTTTATTAACAAATGTCACCTGAATAAATTCAATTTGAAAAAAAAAACAAATAAATGAGGTAGAAAGCACTGGTGGGGAAGGAGGAAGGTGTTGGTATTGGGATCTGATCAGGAAATTTATTTCCTTTAAGTCAGCTGATTCTGGGATGGGGGGCCTGGGGGCTGTTGTGTCATCTAATGCTCAAGGGTGGAGGTGAGCAGGCAAAGTTCCATGGTCTGGGGGTAGGAGGGGAGCCTGATGATGAGGCAAAGCCTGGGAGTTTGGACACGTAGCCTAACTTCAGTTTCATAATATCAGAAAATCAAGCATTTTCTTCCTCTGTAAAATAAGAGCATTAGAGAAGGGGATGGCTGAGGTTCTCCTAAGCTGTTCTATTTATACAAAAATAAATAGCAAAGCCCCACCACCACCACCACCACCACAATAAAATGCCTCCTGGCTATTCAGACTGAGTAATTACTTTACATAATACATTCAGTCTGGAAAATTTAAGGCTCTCTGAATTTTTCCTCTACCTAATTGTTAGAAAATCTCCATGAGATGGGTATTATTCTCAACACTCTTTAAGAAACAAACAAAGTCTTAGGGAAATGATGTTGCTTATTTATCAAAAGGCAAAGAGAAGGGGAGCAGGCGGAGCCAGGCAGAACCTGACACCCTGATGCTGTGGGCGGTCTCACTAACGACACCCTCTAAGCCTCTTCAGAAGGGCTGGACTGTCATACCACTTGATCCCTTCTCTACGTTTAGAGGGAACTCAGTGCATGGGAACACAGAGGAAAGGGCTGAATCTGTTTACTGGAGAGACCAAGAGCTAGCTGCTCCCTAGCTGAACGCATGCTGATTTGGAACCCTTTGATGCCTTACACACTCTTTTAAAAACAATCCTAAATTGTGCCTCAGTGGGATAAAGAGTTGCTAAATCTCTCAGCCAACAGAACTGTTTGTAACGACCCCCTAGGAAGGCCTGGGTTATGCACACTCCTCTGGGTCCAAGACACTGACCATGAAGGTTCCCTCTCTAAGGTCAAAGTCACAGAATTCCAAGCCCAGAATGTGATGTACACTTCAGTTATCAATCTCCCTATTTTACAGAGAATGAAGTAGCATAAGGCATAAAAAATTCAGATTCTGAAGCCAACCAGAATAAATGTTTAACTACAGCTCTGCTAACTATATTACTTGTGAAACCTGAAGTACAATGTGTAACCTCTCTACCCCTCCTTGTCTGTAAAGCAGACATAGCAATGCAGTACTCTTAGGAATGTTGAAAACACTCGGCCAGATTATTACATAAAGGGCCTGTCATAGCAGGAATGCTTGGTGGGTATCTGATCGTTGCTAACCTGCTGAGTGTTAGGGATGGAGGTTACTTTTCCTAAGTTATATGGATCGTTAGGGTCAGTATCCAAGACTTTGAGTCTAGTTCTCTCCCCTCCCTACAAAGCAGGGCCCTATAGAAGGACCAAAGTTAGCATTTTGATATTAATTCCATAAGAGTTCTACAGTTTGTTTCTAAGCACTTGATTTATTGAAGTGAGCCAGGACTGAGAGCCCGAGAAAATTACTGTAGGGAATAAATTAGGCACTGTGGAGAATGAAACTAGTTGTTATGCGAACATAGATTAAAAATACAGTCCTGTGACTTTCCTCTCTTTTTTGTTTTAGTGAAGGGATCGGGTCCGTGGGTTTTCACGTACAACCACAGAAGTGGCCCCTTGCCACCTCAGGACTCATTCCTGTTGAAAGCCTGTGGAAAACCTAAGGCAGCTGGTCAATTTAGCAATTTTTGTTGTGTAAAAAGGTGTGTAAGAAAGAAGTATAAATATTTTCAAACAACTATGAAAGCAAAAATTGTGTCAGACACAGTTAAAACAGGCAGAGAAGACTTTATTCAAAGCTATTGCTACAGGGGAGAAAGACCAGAACTCACTCCTGAGCTCTGCAGAAACAGAGGGCTGAAGGGTGTTAAAAATGAGGTCAAGGAATTTTAGGGCATCTGTGTTTGCTAACTGGCCTTACCCAAGGGAAAAGCAGGTTTTCTCCTATTTTATGACAAGAGGTTGTTTTTATTACTTGGAACAAGTTAGGCTCCTACCCTCCCACAGAATCTTGGAAATAAGGGCATTATCTCCCGTGGAGATGGCTTTTCCAAGGGTTGGCTCCAGGCCCTTGAAAAAGACAGTCCTAGGTTGTAAAACTAGCAAGAGACTTTTAACAGGATTTATTCCTCAAAAGGGTAGAGAAAGAATTCACATTTGCAAGCTGTCTAGAGCGAAAGTTCTCAGTAAATGGGAGTCAGGGACCCAGCAACAGGAAGAGTCTGTCTAGTTTTTTGACCACCTCAGGAGACAGTCAAGGGCTTCTCGGTTAGACTCATCCTCCAGGAATAAAGAAAGCTCGGGCTCCACTACAGTCTAAAATGTGCCAGCATTTCAGGACATACCAGCTCTCACTGCAAGGCCCAGAATGTATTAATAGGCTCACAGTAACAAGGGTTACAAGGGTTAGATGCCCTCTTTTCCTTCCTGGAGAATGGGGAAGGGAAAAAAAAAAGGCCTGTTGTTTTCTTAACCAGAAGTTGAAAGAGTATATAAAATTGCTCACATTTCAAAGGGGAATGGTATGTCCAAATATGAAGCGAACATCATTATTGAGGGAAAAAATGAAAGGATCTTTCTGGAAAGAGAGATTAGTGATCAAGAAAGACACCAGGATTAGAGGAGGTTGGAGAGAGGCAAGATTTGTGATTAAATATTTATAAAACATTAAAGAACAGAGGAAAATATGAAAGAACTAATAGCCAATTTAATGACAGGCTAGCCAATCATAAAGTGCAAAATCTTGCTCATCAAAGATAAATAAAGTTATACCATCAAATTCTACTTAATTAATGTCCTCTGTACTCAATAAAAATAACCTCAGAAATACTGTTTCTTCTGGAAAAAATGCATAGGCTAATCTTGACTCAAGCTGTATAATTTGTTCCAATGGAAATATTATTATTTGCCTGTACATCTGACTTAACATTCCATGATAAATATTCCCATTATTCTTCAAGAACAAACAAGTTGGGATTTTTTTAAAGTCACATGCCAAAAAGAAACACTTGAAAAATAATTTCTTAAATAGCACAGTGGAGTTGCTAATGGGCTATGACAAGCTATTTTTCCAGCCTCCCATTTTTTCAGTCCACATTTCTGAACAGCTCCGGGAGCTTTCCCGTCAGTTGCACAGATTCCCCACGTGATTATGCAGTAGCAATAGAAGAAGGAGCAGCTGTGGCAGCCTGAGTGTATCACATTGTTTACTGAGAACCCAGGACTGCTGCATGCAGGCTGGTCGGAGAACTAAGCTCACAGATCACGATTATTAAACAACCAACACAACCAATCACAGGGAAATACAGAAAAGGTTGATTCTGTGGCTTAAGCCAAATATTTTGGAACTCATTCACGTTAAGCTCTCACTTTTTCTCACCATGGTGCTTGATTTTGTGATAAGTTTGCATACATTATTCTTCCCTGAGGTATATTTAATTTACTTAAGTTTTACTGTTAAAAAGTATTAAAAGCCTGCCTCTCATAATCCTTAGGAAGCCTGGTGTGGAAACACATTGCCTGGGTAACATTCCCCTGAAGGAGCTCAGATGACTTTGTTCAGGAGGGTTTAGTGACCCAGAGCCACCCAGAGAGGACAGAGAGAGGGGCTCAGGCACTGCTCTGTTCTGGCCCAAGACCAGCTTCTTTGAAGCAGAAGCACATGGTAAAAGTGTTTGAAGTAAGAACCCTTGTGTTCTCCGTGAGTCTGCCAGCTGACCTCTGTCCTTTTGTACTCTGCTTTATAATATTCCAATTATTTCTTTTCCTTGCTATTCTGTAGAGAACAATTCACACTTAAACACCAGAAATGAAATGGTGTCAAGGACCTTCCTTTGCATCTGAGCCTGAGTGAACTCAGATACTGTTCATTTTTCATTCTCTCATTCAGCGTGGACTAGGATCTACTGTGTGCCCAAGAGGAGGCAGGATCTAGGCAGATGACAATGAATAAGGCCAAATGCTTTCTGCCAAGGAATCGGCAATCTCGTAATGAAAACACCCTGCCTTCACCCTGTCTTGCAATGACAGCTGGTCTTCAAGAAAGGATGGCTATGGAGTTCCGGCTAAGATGGAGGCATAGGTAGACACACTGTGCCTCCTCGTACAACCAAAAGAAGGACAACAACAAATTTTAAAACAAAAAACAACCAGAACTGGCAGAAAATCGAACTGTATGGAAGTCCGACAACCAAGGAACTAAAGGAGAAACTTTCATCCAGACCGGTAGGAGGGGCGAGACGGGCCGGAGAGGACTCACGCGGAGCTGCGGCTGGCAGACCGGGAAAGGTGCAACCAGGAGAGGTGGCGGTGACCGGGAGAGGTGGCGGCTGCGGACCGGGAGTCCCACTCCCTCATGAGGATAAACCGGGAGGAACAGCTGGGGAGTGAGACAGACCCCGCAACCCAGAGTTCCACAGCAGGGAAATAAAGCCTCAAAGCCTCTGATTGAAAACTCCTGTGGGGGCGGAGGCGGCAGCAACAGGAGAAACTCCCAGACTCACAGGAGAGCTCGTTGGAGAGACCCACAGGGACCTAGAACGTACACAAGCCCACCCACCCGGGAATCAGCACCAGAATCAGCACCAGAAGGGCCCAATTGGACTGTGGGTCATGCGGAAAGTCACTGAAAGCCGGCAGAGAGCGGAGCAGGCGCCATTGTTCCCTCTCGGACCCCTTCCCCACAAACAGCATCTCAACGCAGCAGCGTGGGTTGCCCCGTCCTGGTGAACACCTAAGGCTCCGCCCCTTACTACATAACAGGCGTGCCAAGACAACAAAAATGGCCCAAATGAGAGAACAGATCAAA